>OZ026613.1:54947747-55138247 GCA_964020975.1 Hermodice carunculata | reverse complement strand
CGTTTGAAGGCGCAGTGAGTTTTTATAATTAAAATGTAAGTAAAAGTAGTATTTTCACATCCATTTTTAAAGCGCATTGTATGGTGGGACCAACCCACGCCTCACTCATGTATCATATTTGAACATGGTCAATCAAGAGGACCTTTAAGAGATGGTTCAACATTATCATCATTTGTGAATTAGCACTTAGGGTACTTAATTTTATGACCCCCTCCCTCCCCCCAACTTAGTACTTACATGCAAATGATCTTTATAGACATGTGCCACTATATACAGTATGGTGTAGTCACACATCAAAAATCTTAAGGACAGTTAAGACACCAAAAACCTTTGCGTGGCCGATTTTGAGATTTTAACGGTGTTTGCAAGATGAATGTCCTTTCTGTTAGTGGTCAAAAATTCAAGATTTTAACTGAAGTAGAATTATGAGAAAAACGCCAAAAACCACACAGGCATGTGGACATCGGAACTTCTATGTGTCATTCTTTTGGTTTTCAGCCGCCAAACGGAACAATGCCACCCGTCAATCATACTTAACAGCCTGTCACGTGGCTGCAGGTAGCAACGGTCCATGGCAAAAGGAGAGTGGTATGAGGGTGGGAATGCGAAATAAGGCAGCATGCCGAAAGTATGTTTGTGGGCAGGTAAAATATGCAAACATGCTAACATATCAGAATCTTAGTGGTTTACTTTATAGTTATCTTGCTTGTTTTGCGTTCTAATGAAGGGAGACTTTAAATGTTCAAGAGGAGCGGGAATCGTCAGACGATGTCCCTTCTTCAAAGTCCGTGCCGCGATGGATTACCCCTGTGGTCCTTCACACCAAAGACAGGCGCGGGAAAAAACTCGCACCTTAATCAACAATACCCACGTACATAATAACATTTTATCGAAACCCAGGGATGAGGAAATAAAAGTACAAATAAACACATCGAAATAAGCATAGTTTAGTTTAAACGTATTTATTTAGTCTGGATAGCCCTATAGTACATCGAAATGACTAATACATGGGTTCTCCAGAACATGGAGACACACAGTAAGTATATACAAGACACACATGACAGAACAAATGTTACCAATGAATTATATCTATGTAAACTCTGTACGAATATCAAAGTTTGATTACATTTAAGATACAAGTTAAACCAATATGAATTGAGTTCACTATTTACCCATTAAAGAAAAAAGGTATGATACAAATAAATTTGCATAGTCCAACCGATGAATACTACAGTAACAGTAACGGAAACATTTAGTCGTTAAAGCGCCTGGTATCAATAATGTACTGATGGAGAGCATCACAGATCTGGATATTCAGGCAGCTCGAAAGCTCGTTACTGCCACGGAGAAATATTTCAACTAACCTATCACTACCAATATGAAGTATAAGATGCGGGCTAACCCCCGGAGCAATCAAAGGAATAACAGTATTCAGTAATCTGTTTCTCGGAACGATGTAATAGGGACAGAAGAGTAGAAAATGCTTGGAGTCTTCAGTGGGATAAGAACAGGCACAGGATGGGTCAGGAAGGATGTTAATTTTGTGAAGGTGGGAGTTTAGTCTAGAGAATCCTAGGCGTAATTGCGTGTGGCAAATATTAGCAAATCTGTCACCATGGAGATAGAACTCGGGAACAGTGTCTGTGGCTAAAAGAGTAGCTTTAAGTTTCGATTTGAATATATGTAGAGAAAGCGAATCTCTGATGTCGGAAGGCAGGTTATTCCACTGTTTGACAGCATCTGGGAGGAAAGAGTTAGACAGACGCGATGTTCTACATCTAATGGGGCGCACCGACATTGAATGTCGGAGAGCACGACCAGCAGGAGGAGGGGGTACTAGATTAGATAGATAAGAAGGAGTCAGTTTGTGGTACATTTTGTAAAAGAGGACAAGCTTAAAGTATTTACGTCTGTCTGCAAGAGTTGACCAGCCAAGTTCACGAAGTAAATTAACATGTGATGTGTGTTTCAAGGCACCTGTACAAATTTTAGCGGCATTATACTGAATCGATTCCAATCGATCAGACAGGACTTTACCACAGTTGTCGAATAAAACACAGCCGTACTCAAGGATTGGACGGATCATAGAACAATATAGTTTGACCAGGGATTTGCGTGACAGTTTATACTTGAACCTACGCAGTAAGGAAATTCTTTGACCAGCTTTATTGGTAATCCGTGTGATATGGGCTTGCCAAGATAAGTCACCACTCAAAGTGATTCCGAGATGTGTATGAATGTCTGCCTCAGGAATCGGAGACCCACGCAAGAAAACTGGCGGATGATGAGGTTTCACTCGTTTCACAGAAAATATAACAGATAGTGATTTGGTGGCATTGAATAACACTCGCCACAGCCTGCCCCAGTAATGTATTAGAGACAGATTGGTGTTCAGGTGGCGTGAGGATTGAACAGGGTTATTGACAATTTCGAGTATGCTAGTATCATCAGCGAACAATCTCACTTCGCACGTGAGATTGTCCACTAGGTCATTTACATAAACCAAGAAAAGGAGGGGCCCAAGGATAGATCCCTGGGGCACTCCAGCCTGGATAGGAAGCCAGGCAGAAGATTGACCATGAATAGTAACTCTTTGGAGGCGATTAGATAGATAACTTTCAACCCAGGTAACAAGATGATCCGATATGCCAAGCTGCCTGAGTTTGAAGAGGAGTCCAGGGTGCCATACCTTGTCGAAAGCCTTAGAGACGTCAAGAAATACCATTCTGGCCTCTTTTGATAACTCTAGACCGTTATATATAATATGAAGTAGGTAGACAAGTTGATTGATTGTTGAGTCGCCTGCCTTGAAACCTGAATTTTTGTGTGTGAGGAGATCGTTTGCAGTTAAACATTCATAGAGGGCATTAAACATTATGCGTTCAAAGACTTTAGAAACGTTACAGAGTAAGGATATTGGCCTATAGTTACTTTTTATTTGTCTGTTAGATTTTTTGAAGACAGGACAAATATTTGAACGTTTCCAGGACAAGGGAAAGTAAGCTTGGTTAAGAGAAAGTTTAAATATTTTTGTGAGAGGATTACATATAGAGTGAGCAGTATTTTTTAGAAGGATGTTGCCAATATTGTCAGGCCCGGTTGCAGAAGTAAGTCTTAGAGACAATAATACTTTCAAAACGTCCTGCTCACAAAAAGTGATTTCAGTTAGTCTAGACTCGGTGCGGTGACTAAATTCAGGCAATGGCGGGGAGTCAATGTCAGAAGAATTTGTGCACTGACTTGCAAAATAGTTATTAAAAATATCACATTTTTTTGCATTGCAGGATATAATTTGGTCGTTTTCAATTATTGGTGGAATCCCCTGGTGGATTTTAGATCCCAAGACAGACTTAGATAAGCTCCACCATTGTTTTGGATTTATTTCGTTATCGTCCAGTTTAGAACGTAATTTATTTAAGTAAGAACGTGTCGATTTTCGAATTTTGTTAAGGACATGGTTACGTGACTTCTTGTAAAACTGGTAAAACTTCTCGACCTTCATGGAAACCTCGAGTGTATAGGGTCGTGGCAGGTTAGCTATATTCTTAAAACGCTTCCATGCCCGATTGCGGAAACGAATAAGCTTTTTTATCTCGGTAGTAATCCAAGGCTTGTCTGAAGGTCTTATGGTGACTTCTCTAAAGGGTATAAATTCCTTGGCAGTGGAGAGAAGCAATTCTGACCAGTATGAAACAATGTCGTCAAGGTTATCATAAACTTCATGGGCTGTGTTCCAAGGTGCTGTTAAGAGAGTAGAATTAAGTTCAGTGAAATTGGCTTTATTGTAATCCCAAACATGACGTTTGAACGGGCGGTCTTTAAAGTGTGATAGTGAGAGAGAGCAGAAAACGATCGCATGGTCAGAATTTGACAGAGGAGTGAGGACACCACTGTTGAGTACCAGGCCAGGAGAGTCAGTGATAATAAGATCAAGCAGGTTTTCTGAGTATTCGGTGGTTCTTGTAGGTTCCTGTATAAGCTGATAGAGGTTGTGTTGAAGAAGCAGGTTGAAAAGCGCTAAGCCAAGGTCACTATCCTGATGTGGGGAATTCCAGTCTGAGCATCTATCGTTAAAATCGCCAGTAATTAGGAGAGAGTGTGGGTTACTTTCAAGCGCTATAGAAATTGATGTATTCAAAGCTTCGAGAAAGGCATCCCGTATTTGAGCAGGCTGGCCGGGGGGTCGATAATAATTTCCAATCAGTAGAACCCCACGTTTTGTTGTAATCTCAATCCAGATGCACTCTGAGTTCAGATCCTCTAGATCGGTGCGCCTTCGACAAGGTAACGAAGCAGAAACATATGTAAGGACTCCTCCTCCTCGTCCTGTAGGACGGTCTCTTCTAAAAGGGGGTTGAAAATTGTCAATATGGAGGAGTTGATCAGGAAAATTCGCATCAAGCCAAGTTTCTGATAAAGTGATAACATCAAAATTTTCGACTAGCGCTAATAATTGAAGTTCATCAAGTTTGCCCGAACTCTTAATACTACGGGCGTTTGAGTGGCATAGTTTTAAATAATTTTTTGCAGAGGGATCGTTTTGTCCGGGGTTTGGATGCACATCAATGCAGGACTGAAAAAAAATTTGCAAGACTGACAGTAGGTGTTTTAGACACGTGAAACCTAGTAGAATCACGTTCATTGGGACTAAGGACAAGAAACAGAAAGAAAGGATTATTTCGGAATCAGCAGTATTCTTGGGCCAATCATACTTTCGTGGGGTTGACCAACAGTTGTGAAAAAGTCCAATTGCCACTCTATAATGATCAATGCTAATCCCCATGACGGTTGATATGAAGAAAGGAAGAAACGGCATTAACAATGGGCTGCTGTAAATGTGCAATAAACGCTGAGAGGCCAGAGGTGAGTGGCAGAGGACAGGGGTTAGTTTGGATGTGCATTAAAAGGTCGGAAGGCGGATGTATGGTGTAGTTTATAGGTGATAGGTGTATGGAAATATTCGGACAATATACCATGGTAACAAAACGAATAACACGACAATACAGAAGGAGCTCAGAAAATATGGTACAAACTCCTGACATAGGAGTTGGTAAAACTAACGTTACATGTGAAATCATATTGAATATAAGGAGTAAGAAAAAGTAAATGAATACCTGTGATACAAGTAGTAGAGACTGCACATAAACACACATGAAATGTACTCCCAAGTACTGAAGTCGATATTGGGAGTAGCTGGCCATAAATAAAGTAATATGCAAATTGAATGCCTTACAGACAAATAATTCATAGGTTTTTTTAATAATATGGTAGCATGTGCATGGTAATTGGGGTAACTTCCACTTTAATATGGATCGGAAAGGTACGAGTTTAATTGATTTTTTAAGACGTAACAGTGTAATGACATATTTGCATGTGACAATTATATTGCTAGATAGTCGGGAATAAAGAATATACATGACTGTCCTCCTCGGTAGATTGTTCATGCATAAACGTGAACAGCAGAGAAAACACACAAAATAGCGTTACAAAACTCAGGTTGGAAAGAGAAATGAAACTCATTGAGAAAATAACTACAAAATAATGACAAGCTCAGTAAGTAAAGTGTACCGACAAGTCTAACAAGCTTACTACATAAAGTATACATATAGGAGTAAATACAATAAAATACTATTCCTAAAAACGGAATGAAGAGGTGGGGGGTGGGTGGAAGACCAAACCCGCCATCCGTGCACTGACCACGAGTGCCTCCTCCCCCCCCCCCCCCACACCGAAGCAAGGCAACACAACTTTCGTTGCCAGGCTTGAGGTCACGGGGCCCGAAGGGCCGCCTCCATGACGTCACACTTTGAAACCAGACTGTCGCTGTGGCCGTTTGACAGATCGCTGAATTATGGTTCCCGTACTCCAAAAGCTCTTTTATTCATGTGATTGGCCAAGAATTGATTGACAACCTCCTCAAATGTTAAGGGACGATGTTTAACTACGTTTCGTACAAATATCAGCTCAACTTGAGCAAACAGTATTGTTTCAGAGGCAAATGATCAACATCAAAGGCCTTTGAAGCTTGTTTTCTCAGAAAGGATAATAGGACGAGAGCCCCACCTAAGAATGGTTATTCCAAGAGAACGACTGGGCGAAATATAATCCGGTTAACGGCTTTTCATTCTTTAAAGTCTGAACTGCAAAAATGATTGAGCGATTTTCTAAATTTCGCTTCGTTCTTTTTCTATGAAATGTACAAACTGAACATCCTGAAAATCAAAGGGAAAATTTGTCAAACTTTGAGGATGGATAACAGAAAAAGGAAACCAAACATAAAAAATCGCAGGATCAATCTTTTGTTGCCAATATGTCAGGATTAAGATCCAAGTGTTATTATGATTTTATCACAAAACATTAGTGACTTATATCGACATTTATGGGATGGATGCTTTGCAGTCAACTTTCAATTGTTTATTCAACAATTAACATCACAGACACCCAAATACGGGACATAAACGTTCTTTGGACTGTGACGAGTACACACATATGTGATAATGTTATCTAACGCAAATACATTTTGAGCTAGGATTGACTAAAGTGGGATTTATTTTTTGTGTCTTACCTGTGCTTAACTACTCACATCACATATACATCAAATGTACTAAAAATTTGATGATCTTCCAAGAGTTAAAACCAAAAACCACAAAATTTGGTTACAAATGACCGTCATTTTCCATTATCTGTAGAAGTGTACAGGTACATTTACCCCCCCCCCCCGTACTGAAAGTATTAAATTAGAAAAGATTAAAATGCTGAACCATCCCTAGCGTAAATTAGGAACAACACAGGACCGAAGGTCGACCCTTGAGGGACTCCTTTGCTAAGTACTTGTTGATTGGGTAATTTTTCATCACACGAAACTACTTGTTTTTTGTTACACAAATGTGAAGAAAACCACGCCAGTGCCATTTCCACGATACCATATTTCTTGAGCTTTTCCTTTATAATGTCGTGATTTATAGTATCAAAATATTTCTGAACATCGGGGAAACATATTGTCTGCGAAACAGGCCTTCTACCCCCAGCGAAGAACATCAGAACATAAAAAAACAGAGTCTGCTTCGCAGGCAAGGAAACATATAGCTGTAATAAGATCATCGGTTAGGATTGTGAACCAATCGTCACGCACTTTATATAAACATGTCTAAGGGACTGAGTTTTAGGTACGCACTTTGTTCAGTGCTGATGACGTCATACGTTACCAAGTAATATAACAGTTGGCGCTGAATACCTCTTTCAATGACCTTCCCAACCTGACACCGTACTTAAATGGGTCTACAAGTGTTCGATTCAAGTGTTGCATCTTGAAACTTGTAGACTTGGGTAACACGTGACAGTTTTTATTTTACATTGCTTGTAAAATTGAAAAGTTTAAAATATGCGCTAAAGAAGGCCCATAACCTCCTTTGACGTCAGTTTAATTTGTTACTTAGTCACAGCTGGAGGCACTTGTCTTAAGGTAAATATTTGAAAGCGCACGTACCAATGTATCTGTAGATCACATGATACGTCAGGTAGATGTTAGTAAACTACCGTGTTACTAGTTCAAAGATGAAAAAAAAATGACGAAAAGTGGGTGTATACAGACGGCAGTACATTGCAAATACTTTCATCAATCGACTAAAGAAAAACTACCGCACCATAGTCCCACAGAAACCGTGAGTCAAACATTTTAAATTTTGAGAAGAACGAGTACATCACAAGGCGACATATGCAGTCGCCGTCATTGGCAATGACAATGTACAATTTCGGTTTTCGAGTGTAATTCATCTTTCTTATCCCAGAAATGCAAATTTCTGCATGCAGTTGTTTCAAAACTTATTATTCTTTATGATGACAAAACAAAACTGCTCACTCCAATGCTACAACAGGAAAAAGTAATACACTTACCGGAATTTGCTTTGCAATAATTTCATTTAGAAGAGATCTCTCAACTTTGTCATTTGATTTTGAAGGCATTACGGATGTTCAGATCTGTGGTTGGTTACATATATCCTGATGGGTGTATATATTTGTAAAGAACATACACTCATGTAGATTCATAAAGATTGTAGGCGTATATAAACTGCACACTCCACTACATTATTACACTATGTGGGAACAATAAAATATCGAACCACACGGCATGTCATTCGATCTTAAGATAAGTTTATCTGGCATTAGCGTTGGATACACGTACAATTACAAGCGTTGTTTATTAGAATACATGGAAAAAAAACAATTCAGGACCTGCATATTAATTTGTGTATCAATTTCCAGCGAAAATCTCTGACCGCACTATTAGGGAACGGTGACAGCCACCATGACTCAGTCATCCTAATGGAGAACGAAAAAATGGTGTCGTGTTCATGGACAGTACATATTTCAAACACACACACACACACACACACATATATATATATATATAATGGAACGCTGTTTCTCCTTTTATTCAGTATTTGAACATATGAAATGTTTGATGAAAACATTAAATTGAAATCATGCTATTATTAAATGCATTTATTGTTATGTTTAAATGTGTTTTTTCTTCAATCACATCACTACATGCATTTAGTGTTATCGACAATTCCATTTAATGATATCATCGAAACGATTTCATGATAAGTCTAAATGGGAAATTAGGTTTTATGTTGAAATCCGTTTAGTGTCATGATTATGCGATTTCAACATATCATTAATTACTTCTGGAAGTAGAAAAATGTACGCACCTTTTTTGGTCTGAATTAACCATAACACCAAATATTTAATGATCACACTAAACATTTAATGTTATGATCAAATAAAGCGGAAGTGACCGTACTGAATTAATGATAAGACTAATTCTGTCGAATTACTTCCGGGTGACCTTTTACACGTTACTTCCGACTTTCGCCATGTGCGCATCTGAATTCAGCTGGCCTCGCATTCTGTAAAAGTTAACCAATCCTTGATCAGCTGGTTCTGTACAGTCATTTGTAATGTTATCCTCTTGTGCTTTGATAGACATCGAATTTATTGTTTGTCTAATGGCCTCTAAAACACAGAGAAACGCGCTAGTCGCAGTTACTCGCGCCATTTTACAATGATGGTGATGCATTGGCCAGTTGCTGCGCACGGTAAAGATAGGATGGGTATGGAAACGCTCCATGGTCTGCACGCCTGGTCCATTTTAATAAAGCATACATGCTACACATCCAATGTGACAAATATGACTTATTGGTTGATTTTGAGTCAGTAAATAAAAAAGTAACGTTAAAGTTAACCAGTTACTTGTTTGATTTGCGGAGACCAGTGGCGTAGGAAGCTTTCAACTATTGGAGCCCCCCCCCCCCCCCAAGTGATGAACTGTGCACGGAAGGTGCACCCTGCTTGGGGGGTCAAATTATTAGGGGGAGGGCAGGGCCCCCCGCCCCCCCCCCGTTCCTACGCCACTGGAGACCGCCACGATCGCTCCGGGTCTTACAAGGCTTTATGTTTTCAGCTCCATTCATTTGGGGGAGCATTTATTGTCTTGCGGTGGCACAGGTCGCATTTAAACATACCATGAAATCGAATTGAGCATGCCATTAATTATATTTAGTGCTAACATTAATTATCTGGATATTTTAACATATGATCAAATCGATTTGATGATATGACTGAATATATTTAGACATATGCTTAAATATTCCAGTTTCATTCATAAGAATAAATCGATTTAGTAATACCATGAAATGCAACTGATGATATTATTACATGGATTTTGTCTTATGATTAAACAGAAGGGAGCATTTTCAGAATTAGACATATCTTCAAATGCATTTCATGATAAGATTAAATCGAATTAATGTTATCATTAAATGTTTGATGATATCTTTCAGTAATGAATGTTATGATCAAATATTTAATGATCGCATTAAATACAATTGATCATATTATTGAATATTTATAATGCGTTCAAAAAGTGGATAAAAGGGGAAACGGCGTTCCATAATATATATATGTATATATATATATATATATATATTATATATATATATATATATATATATATATATATATATATATATATATATATATATATATATATATATACATATATATGTATGTATATATATATATTGTACATAATAATATATACATACATACATGCATAAACATATACATATGGCGTTTCCTTCTTACATCAAGCTCAGTGTGTGCTTAAAGAACAGGGCGTTTTAAACAGTTAGCCATATCGATGTATATCTATGTTGCTAGTTTGGCGAGATGAACATATTTTGCCACGACTGATACAATGATGGACCCCTATATATGGAAATTTCCTTGTTTAATTATGAAGTCTATGTGGCGCCGCAGCTAACATGAATGTCACGTATTAGTAATTACAAAGATAGCTGAGGTGTTGTTCCTTGAATAATGAGGTGGTTTTGTTTTCGTTTTTTTCAAACACCATCAGTAAAACTTTGGATAGCGCATTCTTCACGATCGCGAGATGTCTTTGGAGAGCGGAGGTATCACGAAGGAAGCAGGTCGCAAACTTGCTGAACCAGTGATCCTTCCGCGCACAAAACACAACAAGCGACCACGAATAATCCTGCCCTGGTATAAACACGAGCTTGGTTTTCACTTTTAATCCATACTCCCAGATCGCTATTGTGTTGATAGAATTACAAAGTAAAATTCAAAAGACACATCTGGATCTCAAAAAGAGAATTATTTGATTTACAACTAGCCATGCAGGCGCACCCGAGCCATTACGTTGTACTAATTATGCATGTCAGACGTGGGATTCACCTAGGCGAGAATGGCTTACCAGATTAAATGGTTGAAAACAACCTTTTTTTAGCCCCTGTAGATTAAATGAGTATGGAATGAATATCGGTAACAAACCATTCGGATTTTCTTATGGAAAATACATTATGCCTTTAATTGAAATTAGGGACTTGTATCACCACAGGTGATGAATTAGTCATTCCGGGTGCATCTCCTCTGTACCTCGTGCTCAAAACGTAGCATGTCCTAAGCGTAACCGAAGTAATATGGACAAGCAGCCAGCACTTGATACATGTACGTCTGTGTCTGCTCCAGCTAACGTTGGACCTCAGGATCTATTATTGGTGAGAACACGGTGTTATTCGTCATTGCATTACCGATACAAGAAACACTCGGAACACTTATCGAATCTCCTCAATTGAACCTTCTGCTCTCAGTACTGAAATTGTATGAACTTTGCAAAACTCAATTATACAAAAGAACCTAAGATTAGTTTATACGTTACAAGCTGACATACTGAGAAATAAAAGATGTATTCTTTAAGGTGTTGGAATACTCATCTGGTCTGTCATATAAATGACGTTTAACTGGGAAATGAAACGCAATACTGATATTAATGCTTTCCTACTCATACAAAAAACCCTTAACGGCCACCTTTCGCTGCAACATGGAAGCTTTGACTATCTGGTTAGGGCTTAGCTACAATTCAAATTTAATCCAACATACTCTTGTGTTTCCAGAAAGTCCAGTTTAAATATTGAAACCAGACCACAAGTGATACCCCGGTGTCTCGAGACGGAAAGGGTTAAAACACTGTTTCGATCTTTAAATTGGCCATCTGTATGCACTGCAGCTAATTTTAGTCTTTCGCGATCGAGTGAAATACTTTGTACATTATTTATTAAACTGGACACATATGAATATGTAACATTATGGAATGTGCTCAACATAAGAGATAAACGCATTCTTCGGTTGTTAGAGAATACACGTTTAACGCATATTGCCCATTCCGCCTTTCCCTGCATCCAAGCCACTTTTTATAGTGATAGGTACTCTAAAAACTCAACATATCTGACGCTAGAAGACCCTGACGTACACAGTTAGAACAAACAGAGCCAGAACATAGTTTATGGTTTGTAGTGTTCGTGATGCTCTAACCGTTTATTGTATTGTGTCTCTTGCATTAGTATATGATTGAGTAAAGTGCGGCCAATTAGCATGCAAGACAATATATCTTTGAACAGGTTCTTGGTATTGGACACACACACACACACACACACACACACACACACAGATACATACATACATACATACATATATATATATATTTATATATATATTTATACACACATATATATATGTATATATAATTATATATTTGTATTTATGTCTTTTTGTCCAGAACCACTTCCTAGTAGTCATTACCCTATTCCGCAGTCCGAACACTTTACTCCCCATACGCTAATCTGCCGTTGTCTAACCTATATATGCATATGGAGGTACTATTGTAAATATTGCACACGTTCTTCGGTAGAATTTTGGCCTGACCTGTATTGGCCCAAATAAGTTAAAGGGTCTTTTGTGGGTAACCACTCAGACCATGTTTCAGACCCTATACCCGTACAAGTATCTCTAGGCCACAGACCACAGTTATAAATCCTTCTATTTTTGATATTAGCATTTTTGAGTCTAAAAAATTAAGCATTTTGGTATTTCAAAATTCCGTGAACGGCATTTAACAGATAAAAATATAAGAAAAAGATGGATGGATTTTTGTCATATAATTCCCAGCTCGTTAATTTGTGATAATTGAAATACGAAACAAAACCTGGATGTCAGCTTTATACAGGTGTATGAACTGTGCTCTTGCCAGGGTCACATCATTGTCCGTCCCCACCGTAAAGTTCCCACCTGGCCTGGAAGACAGTGCATCTATATGACCACCAATGAAGCAACTCTGTGATGCAGCAAACCTGACTTACCTAACTTTATTTAAACAGAAGCTACAGCATGCTGAAAAAAGACAGTATTTTCACAATTATGGACTATCTCCGTTGGGATGCGCAACCATCCAATCACAACTGTGGTCTGTAACCTAATAGACTTATCAAAATTTTCAAAACTTGTTTAACTGAAGTCACAACTTGTTTTCTGCAAAGGATTTGCATTAACTTCACCAAACTTCAATATTAAGGAAAATATTAACTTTTTTGCAAGCAACCTTTAAATCTGAAAAATCAGTTTTTATGACAAATAAAATAACTAATTAAAATTTTGAGGAAAATTATATTATTGCATCCAATCAATTCTTTTCTGTCCAATATGAATACGATTCACAATGAGCTATGATGCAAACCCATAATGACTTGCCTGCATGTCCTGCCCTTACAATGAGAGATCAAATAACAATGCGTCACGCCTTAAATTTAACCCAAATTTTGAATACATTGCTAAAATTTTATTAATTTTAGGTGAAATTGGTGATTTTTTACTATTTATGGATAGATTCGTAACATTTGTCTCCCAAAAATATGACATCGATCACTGCTGAGGCACTAATGGGGGTGGGGGGAATATCAGTAACACCAAGTCAGCATCTAATACCAGTCATAATCGAAGTTTTTTCCTGATATAATCTGAATGATGGCAGACAATGGAATAGTTTCAGTGTTTAAACATTATTGACTAATTAAAGTGCACAGTTTAAGACCACTAGGTCACAGATTACAGTAGCAGTATTCAGCAAATTATGTTTTTTGATACCAAAATTATAGAATTTTAACGCGCCTATTGTTTGAAATTAGGAGGGCATTTGGGTGATCCAGCTTCCACAAACCAATAGTGCTATGCCTTTTTTCTGCAGTAGACTGCATAAGATGTGGTTTATTGACATGGTTTCTGATGTATGTGCACATATTAGAAAGAAAATGACAAAAGTTTGTACAGTTACCCCAATATCATAAATACATATTTGTATTCACAAGTGCTCTGATTTTAAATTTGATAAGCATCTAATTATCAATCCAATTATCAGGCATAAGTGTTTTCAGGCAAGTGTTTAATGGAAGCTAACTTTTTTTTTACCTTGTTTCACTTTCTGAAACTCTTGTAATTATATGTGGTTGTATGTTGAAGTTCAAGTATTTTGCCACCTATGTACACTAGCTTGGTAAAAGTTATAAAATCTGCAGTTCATTAGTGCTGTCATCCATATGCATGGATATAAATCGATTCATTTATGTGATAATAATATGCTGATGAACTCAACTGCTCAACAAAGTCAGCATGCCTGGTTTTAAATGATTTATCCCAAATCAAATGACAAACATATATGACAAGCTTGTGTCTGCAGAAAAAGAAAAAGAAAAAAGAAAAGGGGAGAGAAACAAAAACACCCCCCCCCCAAAAACAAATAAATTTACATTTTACCTAAGATTTGTACAGCTCTACTGGCAGACAATGCACATTTTTTCTGGTATGCCCAAAATCACTTTGACATGATTTTGTATAAACAGCTCTGCATATAAATGGAGGCTATAGGCCTACAATGACAATGCCACGAAATTTAAAGTTTGAAACAGAGGGTTACAAATTTTCATATTAATGGGATGAGCATAATTTTTTAAGGTGTCATATTAGCATTGTTAATTTCTCATACACACATATGATTCCCTGTGTGATACCTGTAAGGCATCGCTAAATACAAAGGGCTACGGAAGCTATCTATCTACCAATTCAAGCAGTCAGCAAAGAAGGCATGGCCTGTGCACTTGTTAAATGTCTTGAAGAAATCCTCTTATTATTTATGCAGTGTGGTTTCACCGATAGGTGCAACATGTCTATGCACAATGATTTGTGACATAAATGTGATACTTCATGTATTTAAGGAATATTGAGACTGTTAAACTTGATATTCACAACCAATCTGTGGGTGTAAAACTTTTTTTCTCCGTTCACAACTGTGGTCTGTAACCTCTAGATAGCGGCTCCTTGTCTAAGCTAAATATTCAGCAAAGACAACCCATATAATAATGAATAAATATGAACGTGTCAAACGATGAATTACTTATATATATATATATATATATATATATATATATATATATATATATATATATATATATATATATATATATATTTATACATATATATATATATTTCCCCAGTCCCGAACATTTAAGACAATTTCATTTCAGGAACACCTCCCTAATGAGGATCCCTGTCTAATGTGCATTAAGGCCTGTCTAATAAGGACACAAGATATACACAAAAATGCCAGTCACTACAAATTTCCTTGTTCTCAAATTTCAACAGCCAGTTGGACAGGTTTACACAATGATAATGCCTGAACAGTCATAGGCCACTAACCTCAGCATGTTTTAACTTGACTGACTCGACCAAAAGGGATAAATTCCAAAGATTTGAAAAGCATCATAGTCATGTAGACATACATTTGTGAGATTTTGCTAATTTCTGGGGTTTTTAAAATTTATTTTTTGGGGGGGCAATAAATTTCTATATTAAAACATTGTGCTAGTTTTTATAACGATGAAGTAAAGCGTTATATGTCATGCACATGCATATGCATATGCATATGCTTACATCTACATAGAAACAGATATATATGTATATATATATATATATATATATAATGAACATATATACAGGCGCACGTATATATGTTCATTTTACCTGCATAGTAGAGGTCGCACCAGTTAGCAGTTCAGTCACTGCCTAGTGTGGATACTTGTAAATTGCGGACACTTTTGCTCAGTCTCTATGGCGTTTGCAATTGACAGGTTTCACTGTGATATATGTCATGTGAGATGTACCATCTCAGTCTCAGATATATATTTGTAAAACTTAATATCAGATTTACCAAACAGTCTATCAATTAACTGTGTATGCACACAGTAAAATGTACTTAGAAAACCTATGATACATAAAGAATCTGAAAAAAATATAAAAAGTTCGGCAAATGAAAAAGGCTACATAGAGATCTTTGTAGCCTGGAATTTCACGTGTTAATATGGGGGGCGTTCGGGATGGCCAGTCACATTCTTAACTTTTCAATTAGAATTCTATCACATCGAGGCATTGTCGTGAACATACATGTAGGGCCCCCAGATTCCTCTCAATCCACTTTTAAAAAAGGAACTGACTACATAAATTTCCCACGCAAACCAAAAAGCCAATTTTTCATTTTTAAATGCACCGTTTGATCCTGGTCTTTCAAGAAGTAGTTTGGCAGTAAGCACAACTCTCTAAACTTTAATATTTAAGTTGTTACATTTTCCACAACAGGTCTGTGTTACATGTTCATTTATTTCCAACCTCCATTCAAAGCAAAACACAACAGGAACATACTTGCCACTTTAAAGATAGGCTATGTGGTATGCTTGGTTGCATCATAGAAGTCTCACGAATTTTCTGAGTTTCGAGGTTCTTGTCATGCGCAATAGATGGCACATTTACATGAAGCTGGAAACAATGAAATTGTCTCAAGTCCGTTAATAACATTAAGCTGGCAGTTGGGTTTCATTACTGGTGTTTGCACCTAATATATAATGAGTTTTGAGATTACCACGATGCACTTTCGTAAATTAGATATTGTTTGTAATGATGTATGTATCTCATCACATTGTTATCATAACAACATTATGTTGCTGGCTTGTCACTGTTAACCATTACCTCTGTAATTCAATATTTTGTCATTCGCTAGTGATAGTTTACCTTGGCGTCAGAGCAATTAGGAAATTTTGACTGTCATCTTGCTGACATGCCATAGTAGAAAATAACAAACAGACTTGTATTTTGCATCCCCTCTCCTCCTCCTCATGATGATGATGGTCATCATCATCGTCATCATCATCATCATCATCATCATCATCATCATCATCTTTATTACACCTTCATCAGGACAAACTAGAGCAAATGACTGAAAATTAATTTCTTTATTTCTCCCAGGTAATACAAGATAAGCAGAAACCTGCTACTTCTCACCACAACCCACCTTCAAAGAAAATAGATACAGAGGAGATAAAAAGTTGCTTACATACACTAATTTGCCCTCTTGTTGTCATTAATTAAGATTAAAATTGTGTATCCACATGTGAAATAAAATACTTAAAATATGTCAGTCTGAAAGCACAATTGCCAATAAACAGATTTAAAATACTGTGAACAATGCTGCTGAGTGAAAGTCACCGCCAAACAACTTCCCGAGTCTCTCTGTATGAAATTGCAAACATCCAGTATGGTTCATAAGTCTTGGTTTGGTCGTACCTAAATGATTGCGACCACCAGCCCTTGTGAAAAAGCAAGGCTCTTGTGACAGCAGTCAAAAAGTGGGTAAACAAGCTGGTGCTTAAACGTGCAGGCATCTATACATCAGAACACTTATTTTAAAACTCACCAACTTGAAAAAAGCTATCCATTTCATTTCACAAATTGTTCATGACTGGAAAAACCCTACACTTAAAAAATAATACATGTGCACTCTTGTGCTCTCTGTGCATGATTTGTTGGTAGGTAACTGCAACCAGTACCACAGAAGTCCCTAGCAGCAATACTTAAGCATTATAGCGAGACACATCTGTAATATGGACTCTTTGCTGTCATTGGAAAATCTCCCCTCCATGTGTCAAGTTTTCCATAGTTAAACCAAGCACAGTTTATGCGAGGAAGCTCAGAATTAAATCCCTGGTTCTGAAAGAAATATCGTGACACTTGATTCAACAAGGCAGGTCAGTCACCGTGTAACAGGAAGTCTGTGCTCATGCACAGGTTGGAGACCAGCAGCCCAAGTCTTGCTACTTTTTTCTAGATTTTATTGGATATCAAAGCTGTAAACCTCATGAATACTTATTTGTGTAACCAACATTTAACAAAATGTTGTCACCAATATTTTGTTGCTGCCTGGCACTATGTAAGTAACTGCACACCTTTTCGAGTCAGTTTTGAGTTCGTACAGGTGTACGGTTTAGTAAAAGTAGAGAAACAGACTGGACAATAGGAATCCCTGTTGCTAAGGGTACACTTAAATAGGAGCAGCACAAGCTTTACTTTACACGTTACATTGGATATCACCTTGTAAACTTACTTGGGAATTTTGCATCCCTCTCCATTTATTGTATTGAAATAGCTGCTTGCTTACAAAAGTTTACATATGGTAATACATAGAGACAAGATCATGCCGAATAAAAGCATGAAACTGATTTCAGTGAAAATAATTATTTCCATTGCTAGATATTGGTACACAACTTGTTAAAGTATTTGAAAATTATTGTGTATAACACACTACTATTGTAGTGTGTGTCACGTAGTGTCAGCAGTTAGCATATGTTATACTTAGTATAGCACGTGTCAATCGGTGTCAGGAAGCAGGACTACGAATTAGCACATGTCTGGACATATTTTGACATGGTTTTACTTGGATTAGTACAATATAGTTGTGGTTGGATTTACAGTGTATAACTACTGTTGGATCACCACTGTTTATAGGGTCAGCAACTGTTGCTTAGCTAGTTATGTTTGAGCTGTTGCACCTATTACATAAGCAATTGTGTTTATTAACTGTGTTTGGATTACTCAGCATGTTTGTTTGGATCCCATGGAAGTTTTATATGAATCACACATGATTAGAATTATGCTGCACGGTTGTTTGGATTAATGCTTGTGTGAATTACTAGCAAATCATTTTGTTATCTGTGTGGTGTGGATTACTTGGATATATCACCAGAACTCATCCTTACCTGCATTACCTCCAAAGCAAGATGTTGGAAAAGAAAAGGCAACTGCTGCCATGCAGCATTCTGATGACAACACCCACCATAAGGAATTAAGTCAGAATCAGCTACAGAAGGAATTGTATGCTACTTTGTCAAGTGTACTAATGCAAAAGTTCATGTCAACAATGTGGAAGAGGAGCAACAAGATGCAAAAGTTCATGTCAACAATGTGGAAGAGGAGCAACAAGAGGGCCTTGAAAGTGCCAGGCAGAAGAAAGCCGAACTTGTGTGGGAAGCTCAAGAAGCACTGCATGCTCATAAGTAGTTTAAACAAAGGGTGGTTGCAGCAGCAATGTATTTGGCAGCTGCAAGGAGTCAGGAGAGATTGACTGTACATGAACCATTTCTGGGAGCCAGTGCTTCAGGCTTTGTACTAGTAAGCCAGCCACTAATGGTTGTCGGATCCCAAGAAACCACAATGATAACTTTGGAGCCAGTTGGTCAAGTTACTTAATCACAAAAATGTAATAGGCCTACATTCTTCTTTGTTGACAATTCAGACGTCTGGTATGTCAGGTACACCAAAAAGTTGCAGGCCTGCCATGGCTCTTTGTATCTTAAGCATGGGTGATGAATTTTGTGTCTTGAGTGGTAGGACCTGTATGTTTTGGAGGAGGCTGAAGTCTGTGGTTTATGTACATATTTAAAGGGGTGAAAGAATCATTTTAAAACCACCAGTTGCCTTTTGTGCGTGATAGCTTGTGTCAAGTCGGGAGTGAAGTTCATTTCTTCAAATTTATATTGGAGGATGCATGTTGATGTTTTGGTTAGTCCTCAATTTCTGCCTGTTTCTGTACTTAAACTTGCTGTCATTGTTGGGTCCAAAGTATAACAAATCAATTGATACTGGAAATGTGAAGCCCATAAAACAGCCGCAAGAAGGCCGTCCAGTGTTTTCGCGCAGATGGAAGAGAAAATTATTGAGAATCAACTACAACCAGGGAATATAGAAGAGAATACATCTCCTTGGTCCTCATCTAAGGTTTATGTCAGTTAGAAAGACAAAAAAAAATCCATGCCCTTGTGTGGATTATAAGCTCAATGATATAACAACAAAGATGTATATCCATTACCCAGTATGGACAATTTGCTAAGAATATTAAAGTGGGTCACAGCTATTTAAGTGCTAACATATAGTTGCAGCATATCAGCTTCAAGTAAAAGAGGCTGTAGACCAAAGAACACTTTCACCACCAGACAAGGTTAATGCCAATACATGATGATGCTTTTTGGATTGTGTAATACAGCCAGTCCTTTTAAATGATGTATAAAGCTTTTGTTGCAAGGGTTGCGATGAAAGACATTGATTTTATATCTTCATGATGTAATTTAATACCTATAGTCCTTGTTTCATGACTTACATGCAATGACTGGATAAAGTCTATGTGGTTGGGTGAGGATGGACTTCAGCTCAGACATAGTGCCAACCTTTAAGTGAGGAAGTGGTGTTTGTAGGACACGAGGTATCACATGAGGCCTTAAAGCCTGATCCTGCAAATTGTGAAGAAGTCAGACTGGCTGACTCTGGACGGATGATGGATGTTTTATCACTCATTTAATTGTGTTCACACTGCCACTATTTTGTAAAGAACTTTGTCACTATTTGAAGGTTACTCACTCAGCTTTTGGAAGCCAGCCATGTGTTTGATGATGGAATGTGAAAAAGCATTTGAGATGGTGAAAGCACCATTGACTGCAGACAAGATGATGGTGTACCTAGATGATTTTGGTATATTTAGAGTGGACACAGATGCCTCATATTACAGGATGGGCTGTTGTGTTTTACAGCTTCAGTGGTCTGATCAGTGACAGAAGAAAGAAGAAAGGCCCATTTCATTCTGCAAGCAAAATGCTGTGTTGAGCAGAGATACAGTATTGTTTCACAAAATGTGAACTGTTACCTATAGCTTTTTTGCTTCAGCAGTAGAGACATTATTTGTTAAGGAGAAAGTTTGTTGTGTGGACTGATCATATTTCCCTACAATGGTTCAGGAGTTTCAACAATCCTGAAGACCAGATGGCAATGTTGGATAGAGATGCTACCTCAGTATGATTTTGATATTGAACACTATGCTGGGGCTTGAAATGGGAATGCAGAGAGTTTTTTATGAGAGTGGTATTGCCCAGACAAGTGCACATGTTAAGATAGAAGTACAATACTTTGTGAATAACCATATGGTAAATGTGACTAGTGTGTGAATAACCATATGGTGGATGTGACCAGTGTGAATAACCATATGGTGGATGTAACCAGTGTGCGAAACAGCTCAGAATGTGGTCTTGGTTTGGAGAAGTCAATGATGAGGCTCCCTTGTATCAAAACAAGTGAATGCAGCTGTAAGAGTTGTTAGTGGTGTGCAAAATGGTGTGAAAGCAACGACTGCCTTCATGTGCAGCATGTTTTTGTTGCAGGTAAGGGTGAAAGGTAGAACATGTACCAAGACACAAACTGCACCAGGTTTGGCACAGTGGACTGGTGCGTATGCTCCAGAAGAGATCATGTGTCTGCAGGAATTTGACCCAGATCTGGGGAAAGCACTGGGGTGGCTCCATGAGTCCAAGGTGAAGTCATAAAGTGGCAAGCGAGAGTGTCCATCTGTGAGCCACCTATGTTCTGTATGGGATCAACTTTACAGTATACATGGTGTACTGTACTGCAGTGCACTGTACTGTACTGAGGGTCAGATTCACAAACAATGGAGGTGTACCTACAAATATTTGTCTCCAGGACATTATAGGGTACTGTACTACATGCTGTACATACTTCAGTAGTTTATGGACATTTGGGAAAGATGAAAACTCTAAGTAAACTAAGGTTTTTCTACTGGTATCAAACGAAAGACTGTACACGATGGATACTGCAGGGTATCAAGATTGTAGTAGTAAATATTAACTGATGCTGGGACATGGAATGCACATGCCTGTAGCAATCTGGCTTGGTGCCACTTGACAGGCACAGCACTGAAGGATAGTGCATATGTGCTGAATTTGAGGGGAAAGATGGAGCATATTTTCAGTTTAATATGTAAGCAACTGGTAGTTGACATGGAGAGGCAATAACATGATAATGATACACATATATCCTAAAACAGCTATGAAGTCGGTGCTTTTGTGTACTCCAGGGACCCACCTAGAAAGCTTGGAAAGAACCCTAAACTGGAACCTGCAGAGTGGTCAGGACTATTATGAGCTGCAAGAACGATAAGTGATATGTTTTAGGTCAAAACAGGGTAAAAACAGTTACATCAAAATTCTTTATATTGAAAAAATATTTTGTGGTACAAACCCCTAACTGGATCATATGGGCAAGGCAGACATTACCAAAAAGTACAGACAAACCTACAAACAAGCAACAGGGAATGAACAACTGAGAGTCAAATGTGAACAAGGGACAAAAATTACAGCAGGACAGGACTACTCTACAGTGGTTGAGCTTAGGTTACAAAAAAAAAACACAGCACAGAAAGGAAGTAGAACATGGTGACATGGGCTAAAATGACTTAAAGAGTAAGCAGAATAATGAGTGTAATTTGTCAAAGAAAATTGACAATCCAATTAAGAAAAAATTGTTCAATCCAAGATTTGAGAAGGAGCAATAAAATGAGGAAAGAGGTGCTGCAAACTGTTAAGCCAGAAGGACCACTTAGTTTACCACACAGAGCAACAAAATCAGAGGCTCATACCCCAGGCAGCCAAAACAACGGAGCACCCTAGTGAAGAGCACATGGTAGAGCTGAAAGAGAACTTTACACAAAAAAGCCAAGACAGCAATGTCGGGTCCATTGAGATCAACACTTCCAAGAGACAGCCAAGACATCATTTTCTGATAGAATGGCGCACATAGTAAAATGTAGTTTGAAAACCCATGATGCATAAAGAATCTGAAAAAATATAAAAAGTTCGGCAAATAAAAAAGGCTACATAGAGTTCTTTGTAGCCTGGACTTTCACGTGTTAATAAGGAGGCTTTTGGGATGGCCAGTCACATTCTTAACTTTTCAGTTAGGATTCTATCACATCGAGGCATTGTCTTTACAGACGTGAACATACATGTAGGTCCCCCAGAGTCCTCTCAATCCACTTTTAAATATATTGAATTGAATATATAAATTTACCACCCAAACCAAAAAGCCAATTTTTCTGGAGTTGGGTACAAATTAGCATATAAGACACTTAGAGTAGTGCTTGTCAATAGCTTTATAGCAACATTTTCACTCATTAGGTGTTGAATCCACTTCAAAATTCCTCATCTCCTGATATCTTATTACATATTGATTTCTGCTTGGGTCCCCAACCGATATTTGAATCAATATGAATGCCACGTTTTGTGGTGTGTACCTGGTTAATTTCATTGTCCACCACTTTCATTCTCAATTCAGTAACTATATGACTTCCCTTTCTTGTGGACCCAGTCAGCATTGTGTTTTACTAGGTCAGCACGGGACCCTCAAGCAGCAGCTTTTTGTGCCCGTAGGGTTATTGCATCAGGTCAAGAACACCTAATTGTAAACCCTAATGGGGTGAAGCCAGATAGGTGATATCACCAATACGGGCTGCCTTACCAAACTGATGAACAGAAAAATGGTTAGATGGTGGGTGTGATAACAATGAGAGAACGAAAGACCTTGAATGAGGTTGTGACACCAAAAGAGAGCATTTGTTTTAACATACCTTACCTTACAAAATTGAGAAATAAATAGCATCTGATTGCATTGCACACAAAGAAGGAACCATCAGACCTCTTGATAAACCATTCATGACAAGTGTATTAAGGCACCATATGAGAGTGAGGGACCGTGTGTACAAAAAAAAAGCAAAAAAAATCTGGTGGTGAGCTTGACTGGAATTACTATTACCGGTTGAGAAACGAAGTTGTTGATATGGTATGAAAGGCCAAACTAGATTATTATGGCAAGGTCTATGATATTTTAAGTAATTAATTGACTGAAACTAAAAAATGGTGGCAAACCTGAAATACTGTTTGTGGATGGAACAATAAACCACCGATACCTTCTACTATAAAAAATGGATCTATTATTTTAAGCCCTGATGATAAGGCTGATGCACTTAACAATTACTTTGCTTCCCAGTGGGTAACTGATGATCCCTCTTCAAAATTACCAGACCTTCACATGAACACTGAAGAGAGACTTGAAAATATTATAATAGAGGAGCATGAGGTTTATGATCTGTTAAGAAAGTTGAAAATCTGTAAAACGGGAGGACCTGATGGTCTTCCAAATAAAGTATTGCGTCTTTTTTGCACCATACATTTACGCTCCTCTCGCCAGACTTTTTAACATCTATTTCTAAATACTTTTACTTTTCCAAATCCACGGAAAGAGGCGAACGTCTGTGCTATATTTAAAAAGGTGACCCCCATTGCTCAAAAAACTATAGACCTGTGTCTCTTCTAAGTTCAATGTCCAAAGTGTTTGAGAACTGGATATTTTAAAGGTTATACAACTTTCTTTCTCCTAATGATCTGTTGACTCAGTGTAATTCAGGGTTCAAAAATTGATTCGACTGTATATCAACTTATTAGTATGGTCCACGAATTGTGCAAGCTATTGAGGTAAAAAGTAAGGATGGTCTTTCTGGATGTGTCAAAAGCCTTTGACTCTGTTTGGCATCGTGGTCTACTACATAAATTATGTGAATTTGGAGTCTGCGACCCTTTTTGTCATGCGTTAAATCGTATTTAAGCTTTAGGAAGCAAGGGGTAGTACTTGAAGGTTGTTCCTCCAACTGGGTAACAATAGAATCTGGTGTCCCTCAAGGAAGTGTTCTGGGGCCGTTGCTGTTTCTTGTTTTTATAAACGATCTAGTCGATGATTTAACTTGAAAAGCTTATATATTTGCTGATGACACAACTTTATTTGAAATTGTTAACACACCTGAAGAAACGACTATCAGTCTGAACGAAAACTTATCTGTTGTAAAAGAATGGGGTAAGAAATGGAAAGTTGTTTTTAACCCAAGTAAAACAGAAGAAATGATTGTCTCCGTTAAAAAAACGAAACCGGCTGATGACCCGTTGATATTTTTGAGCGAACCTGTAAAATGTCTTCATCAGCACAAACATCTTGGTGTAATTCTCTCTGCAAACTTATCCTGGGACAGTCACATTAATTATATTTGTAGCAAGGCATCGTCACGTTTGGGTGGCATCAGATATTGTTCTCCCTTATTACCATGCAATGCATTAGAAGGTATGTATACGTCATTTATTCGGCCCATCCTTGAATATGCTGTACCTATTTTGACAATTGCTCACAGAAAGGTAGGAAACAAATAGAGTCTGTCCAATACAAAGCATCTTTGTATGTATCTGGTGCGATGAAAACATATAGCCAAGTCAGAATATCAAACTGTTTGGGGTGGGCGAGTCTGGAGGATAGACGGAAATTTATCAAGCTTGTTATGTATTATAAAATTGTTACTGGCACATGCCCTCAATACCTTCAAGACTTAATTCCTGTACATAACGCAGATAGGGTTCATTACCCGCTGAGAAACATTAATGATCGCACATTAGTGCACTCGCGTAAATTGAGATTTAAGAATTCTTTCTTTCCATCAACCACTGGCCTGTAGAATATACTTGCACTTCATGTAAGGAGTACTCCATGTTTAAATACTTTTAAAACATCAGTTAAATTAATATATTTTCCATCCAGACTCGCTCGCTTAAGACACGGACCTCGGAAGCTCAATATTTTGTTAAATCGTCTGAGAGTTGGCTTCAGTGGTCTTAATGCTCATCTTTATTCGCGAAGCCTATGTGAGTCTCCAGCTTGCTCTTGTGGCTTTCGGGACGAAACTAGTATTCATAATATGCTGCAGTGTCCATTTTACGACACTCATAGACAACTTCTTCTGACAAGAGTCTCTGCAATTCCTACTCCTGACAACACAGTTATTATTTTTGAAACTTAACGTCAATCCGAGAAAATCAATTTACTTCTCTTTGGTACTCCATCTGCTTCATGCCTCAGTAACTGTTCTTTGATGGACGCGTCAGGTCAATACATAATGAACACTTTAAGGTTCAAAAAGTTCTTAAGGGGAGACGACACTGATGACACTGGTCAGTCACATTGTATTTATATATTGTAGACCTTACAATTATGTCATAAGTATGCTCATGTATATTTCAGCTAATTAGTCCTTTATATTACAAATAGTATTAGCACGCTGCAGGTGGCTGACAATGACAAGGCGGGGAAAGAACACCCGAGCTGTAGGGCGCAATGGTGGCTCCACAGTGGCAGTGTGGGCATGCCGCCATCGTGCTTCGGCCGCGACAAACAGCAACCCTGGTTCTTTAGTCGGACTAGTACCTCCCCTTCAGTCGTCATCTGTGGCGTGTTCACATTAGTGTCCATTGTATATATATATATATATACATATACCCACATATGTTCAATTATCTTTCGCTTTTCAATTTTTTTCTGTCCTATGTGTCCGACTCTCCAGTATTATGGCAGTTTGCGATCTTGTTTTATTTTGTGATCCCATGTGTTACGTATAACTGTGTATTTTGTCATTTTATTTTATCTTATTGGCTTGTACACTTTTTTCTTTACATTACTCTATGTACGGTTATATTTGTATATATTTTGTATTTGCATGAGGACAAGAATTTGTATTAGTCTTTGGCTACTTTTCTAAGGCTACTTTTCTAATCCTCTTTAAAGAAATAAAGTATATCAATCAATCAAAACAAAATTGAGAAACATATCTAAACTAGTTAAATTTTTACATATACTGACAAGCCAATATGGCTACTTCTAAATTTAGAAACAAGATATTTTATGAAGCTTATGCATGGTGAACTGGTAACTATCAAAATTATTATCCAAAGCTTTCACTTAGTAACTGAAAATCATTATTCCTTTAATTACTATTGATTTGAAGGAAGAAGCATTTCAGTTTCAAATGTTTTTATTTGTAGCATGTTTAATCATTTTTATCATCATCCAGTTATGTGATCAGATGTTACATGGAGGGGCTGATTTTACTTTCAATGATCCCAAAATTCATCTGCAGGCTTTTGATAATCTTGTGGATCTCCATTACTGGGCAAAAACCATTGAACATCTATCAGCATCACATATGTTTTGGTTAAAAGAAATCATGTTTATCCAATTTACAGTATCGTTAAAATACCAAAGGATTGCTTAATGTAACCATCTTTAGGTTTGTTTGTGGTCTGAACTCGTGGGGCACTCACGGGCAGCTTGTTAATGCATTCACGTGCAGTGTACATTAGATCATGTAACTAATCCTATCACTGTGATCCAATTAACCCCCCAATAGAATCATGGGGAGCCAGAATACTCCAATCAATTTCTAATGACTTCATGGAGGAGATTAGTACAAATGCAAACTACACCCTTACCCCACTCCTCTGATCACAGATGGGAGCCGAAAATTGAATCCATAGCCAATCAGGCGACAGAGTGCAGCCGGTTATCATGACCAGCTATAGCCAACAGCTAGGGTGACTACCACTGATGCGTGTCACAAAAAATAACTATGAGCAAGTGGTTTTGACTCCTGTTGTCATGTTGTACACATCAGCTATACAATTTACGATTAACGGTTCATGTAAACTTACTCATTTTAAACAGAGTTCGACATACTTAAAATTTGTGGTGTGTAGAAAAATGTATCCAACATTTTCCTTATTGCGTTAAGGAAAAATCCTTACAATGCTTCTAGTGTGCATTATTACATCAATTTTCCTCCATACATGTTGGAAAAGTAGCTGCTCGGCAACCAAAGTTTTAAAAAATAAGTCGATGAATAGATACACGTAATAATAAGTGAACCAAACAACTTCTAAACATTACGTGTTGTTGCCTGGTTGCGTAATGTGCATTGACTTCTTTGCTCTCACGACTCTTCAACTCAATGAGGCTGGTTCTTGCCCCATATATCTCATTTCCCATAATCAGCACTTAAATATCATATTTTGTCCACCTTATTAAGTTTATATTGTTTTCTCTATTTGGTAACATCGGATAGGTAACTTTTATGGTCGCCAGCTTGCCATGTTTAACATGGCATTGGCATCATGCTTTTAGAAAAGTTTGCTTTTCCAGGTTTCAGAAGCATTTGACATCAGAAAAGAAAGTCTCAAAAGTATCATTCTTCGCGAGTGTTTGATGCGCGAAAATTGATAAGAAACTTGAAACAAAATTCACCTTTGGGATAGACAGCCAAATGGTTGGCAGTAATCTGTGTACGAAGCTGGTATAGTTGTATTTTACATTGTCCAGTTTATCTCACAGCGCCTGCGTCCAAAACATCAAAGATGGACAATTTGATTTTATCAATCACAGACAATGGCAGGTAGTCACACTTTGATTGCATAAATTTCTGAAATTCGGTGAACAGCTTATGTAATTGACTAAAACCAAGACATATTTCCATTGCACAGTATACATTAGAGTTAGATTATGGCGTCATTGAACTCAAGACGAAGGCTCCACCATGAATGTTTTCCATATGCTAAACGAGTGGAGAGTAAGCATAACTAGATGCAATACTAATATCAAATATAATCATTTTTTTCTTTTCACTTGACACCTAAGAACGCGCTCTGAGAACACTTCTGTGCATACCAGTCTGCTTACTTATGTCAGTTGCATCATCATGTAAATTTTTGTTTATCATCTACATGTTCGCCCAATAGGTTCATACATTTCCAGGCTTCATCCTTACACTTTTAATCTCAAAATAGAAATCTTTTGGATTTGTGAAATTATCTCCAAAAAGAAAGATGGCCAGTGTTCATATTCATATCATTTTCTTTAAACCATTTCACGCCAATCTTAACAGCCTTACTTACGGTACGTTTGGATACTTTAATATGTTGGTTTAAACGTATTTTATTTCTAAAGAAATACAATTAGGAAGCAGGGCGTGGACCTATATTAATCCTTCTTGCAGAGAAATGACAGAAACAGGACGAACGACACAATATAACTTTAATATATTACATAACGCTGTCCACAAAATCAAAAATCCAGCACAGGTATGGGTCCAACGACAAACAATTTAACACTGAAGTCGTGCAACATAATGATCAGCAGGATGAGTATCAAGTTATCAGTCAAATCCCAGCATAAATAGCGAAGAGTACAGTTTGTAAGTACCAGTGATTTAAAGTCCCAAAGATATGTCTAACTTTCTGTAACTTGCACTCAAAAAAGGCTAATTTAACTTGGGAGTGAATGGGAATTCACATGTGTGTGCATCGAGCAAAGATAATTAGGTCAGTTCCCGTGATATCACAGTTAATCAAAGGATAAATTCAATCAAATCGGCAGTAGGACCTCACCTTGACACACACCGTTATAAGAATTCAGAGTGTTGAGGAGGTCATCAGCATGCAAAAAAAATGTTTTTCATTCCACCATACCGGCCACGTAAAAGTAAAATTTGGTAGTCCCCTGTCAATTGAAGCCTTGAACGGGCCCAATGATTTACTCTGTCAAAAGGTCTTAATGCACATAACTGGCAAACAAAAACTGTGCAACCGTGGTACGTATAGTACTGGGTATTCTGTATCAAAGGAAAATGCAAGCGTCAGTGGACTTTTGACTCTTGAATTCAAACTGGCTGACATATGTTGATAACTTGTCTGGGCATATAATCAATAAACAGCGTTCAAGTACCTAAGACAAAAGAGTGGTAACAGCAACTGACTGGTAAATTCCTTTGAAGTGTATATATGTACCGCCCGCCTTATCTTTAATGTAGTGGTATTATAGTAGTTTTATGATCTCATCCAGCAGGTGTATGTACAAAAACAATGAAGTAAAACACATGGACAACAGATATAACAATCCTTTGTCTTAAAACTTTCAGCTTCGGCTACAATACACGCTTGATGAGTTGCATTCTCAAAGTTGACGAGGGAGACAGTGAAATGCTTGGATACAACCATCAGGATAATACTAAAAAGTCATTCGTATTGTTTTGTGTTAACAATACAGGTAAAAGTGGGGCTGAGTGCCTTCACGCCACACACAGGAATATTGTAAGGGCAGGTTGTCTTCTGCGACAAAATTGAGTAAAACTATTAAAAACGTCTTTCTCGTCTACAGGTTGAACATTAAGGGCAATGTTTACCTTCATTTCATAGAGTATTACCTATTTTCTGGCATACTCTTCCTGTCTCCTGCTGCCTCTTATTAAAGCTAGTTGGAAAACTTCTAGCAGACTTTCCCAATTTACCATGTTTAGCCGGGTCGCCAAGCAGTTGGGCCAGACCACATATACCTCTTCTGGTGACGGTAATTGTCATCCAGAAATAGCTTACAATTATCATCATACCGGAGGCACCTTTCACTTAAATACCCCACTGTATGGAATTAATAACTGTTCGTAAGCAAACAATAAAATAATATTAGAGGCAAAGCAAAGTTTATTTTAAGTCTGGCACATTCAAACCATCTTTGCCTAACCAAACTACATATACTCCCGATCAACAGAATAATGTTCTGAGTCATAATATTTCCATACCAACCTGGATTTTTAAGCTGTATTTTTGATCAAGCAACTGAAGTCCCTCTATCCTGCCTTATATGTCACCTGTCTAATCTTCTCTGTGTTATGTGTTATGTTGTACTCTCCTGTGACGAGTGCCTCCTTTCCTTTACTATCTTATTTACATACTAACAGTTATTGCATATAAAACAATACTGGATTGTTCCTGATTGCCAAATGATTGAGTTGTGCACATTGTTCGTAATTGTAATAATTGTATTGTATTTCAACAGCAATAACCGTATACCATTTACACTTTTCTACCACGAGAGGAATTCAGACAAGCATGACACCGGTTTTCCTTTTTTTTTTTTTTTTTTTTTTTTTTTTTTTTTAAATAATAATATATATTTAAAACAACGGTCATCCCATTTAACAAAATGTAATTGGCAAATCAAGCTCTCTGTCAATCCCAGACAGATTGATGCATCGATTTTCGATTCTCAGCCCCCTTCCTGCCGTGTTTGTGCTTAATTACCCTACCCAATCACATTAAAATTATACAGGTCTATGAATTAATCGTTGGTAATTGCAATGACCTACCCATCGTGTATTATTCAGGCAGTAAATGTCACAAGTAAACTAAGAAGACTGATATATCTTGGTATAACCGACATATATGCGATGATGGTGTAAATCGTCATCTCTGGTTGTACATTTATATACATAAAGAGATACGGACAGAGACACAGACCGACACACACAAAAATAGAAAAGCACACACACAGAAACAGACAGTAAGTGAGGCAGAGAGAGAACCAGAGCAAAACAGATATTCAAAAACTTCTCTCTGTATCATTCTAACTGGACAGTATGTTTAAAAACGTTTTCTGGTTGCTCAGTATTTATTTTTATTTTTTACCCTTTTTTTAATATTTGACTACAATAAAATCCACATGTGTTGATTTGAAGGTATCCAATCCAACTTTCTATTCATTCACAATATCCTTTATAGTGAAAACTTTCTTTTAGCTAACAAACCAGAATTATTTTATTGCACTATCAGGGTCTAAGTGTAGTGCTTTCTTCACACAAGAAGAACATGGATGATCACTGGAATTTTATTTTAATTTACTCAAACTGTTCACTGTTTGGACACCTAGCATTTAATATGTAGCAGAACCGAGGATATGATGTAATGTAAAAGAACATCATGCTCAGCACTTTTAAAGTCTTGTCCCCGGTTCCTATCCCAGGCAGCCAATGACTATTATTTTTTTCAATTTTGAGCACCTGCAGCTCAAACAAAACAATAAAAGTATTAACTTGGACTTTAATTTTATAATATTTTAGCACGTTTGCTGTAAGTTTGATGTCATTATTTGTTGTATTGTCACCTCTGATTCGAAATTTTCCCAACGTAGTAGTGATTACATGTGTGCACTCCAAGTTACAACACTGAAGCTCACAAATAACTCCAGTGGTGGTATCACATAAATCTCAATATCTTTTATTTTTTTTAAAAATAGGGTGCTAACAACGATTGCTAGAGCTGGCAGACAACATATTCCTGTAAGAGCCAAATCACTCTTAACCTGAGCTATGATTTACAAACACATCCGGCAAGTTCTTGACGACCGAAAGATTTAGGTTCTGGATGTTTTGAAACTGAATTAAAACGCTGGTGCTCCACTCTGCAGATAAACAAAAGCCTTTAAAGTGCTTATAGCGTTTTCAATGGCTTTTCTGGTATTTTTGGGGTGATTTATGTACCTGATTTGTCAAAGGATCACTACAGAAACACTTATTTTATGAGAGAACTTCACTCTACTATAATCCTGGAATGGGTATATTTAATTTACTGTATCAAACAAAGCATCAAAGACGGAAAACGGGGAATATCAATGACATAGGTCAAACAGGAATTAAAGCTTTCATGCAAATGATCCAGGGTTGTTGCCTCATTGTGATCCTAATATCCACATATAGGGTACTGGCCTGGGCATTTTCTATGTATAGGCTATCATTTAAATACAAAACTGATTAGATGGAAACGACGGAACTTGTGTGAGTATTATATGGCTGGCCTCGCATCAGACATATATCATAATGATTTCTGGTAAGTAAATTCAGCAAAGCTGCGTTGAAGATGTACGTACCACATACTTAAGCCCCCCCCCCCCCCAAGGTGGTGCGCCGGCGGTAATGTTTTTATAAGGAACACTTAAACCTCTTTAGAAGACAATTACTTGCCCTTGGGTTTGGGCAGGTCCAAATGTAATCACTGAAATCGGTTGCAGGATTTACAATTCAACGGTATGCGAGCAGGTTGGACACTTGTTGTGTAATGAATGAGAAACTGTAGATTAATTGCTTCAGAACTGTTTGTAGAGTAAGAGCTTACAATAATAATTATTATTATCATTATCATCATCATCATCATCATCTTTTTAAAGAGGGTACACTATTACACATGACACGCAATCAACGTTTACTTTTCCCTTGGCCCATATGATCCCGACGAGTTCGAATTTATGCTATTGGGAGGGGCAGACTTGTCCCCAACCCCACCCCTTGCCCCAATCTTAAAAGTATAAGAAAAGTAAGTTGTTTTACATGGATTGTGAAAGAAGTCAAGCATTGCCTTATCAAGTCACTCTCCATGGCACAGATGTTGGCGTATACTTCCTACCTTGTCTGTGGTGGAGGAAACCGATGAACAAGGGAGAAAACCACCGTGCATGGTTAAAGTGGTTGGAACTTTCTCCACATGCTTCCCAGGACGAGAATCGAACCCGGGTCGCAGAAGTGAAAGGCGAGCGTCTTACCGCTCAGCCAACCGTGTCCTTTCAAATATCATTCATTTTTCTTTCTGACTGACATTAGCTGCAATGCAATTATGCAATGCAAAAATTCTTGAAAAAAACTTTTTTGCAATCCTGTTCTGCTAATTGAATGTCATCTTTGAAAATATTTCAGCGATGTAGGTAAACCAAATTATTTCACAGCCATTTAGGTTTCCCAATGCTTACACATCTATAGAATATAATATATGTAATGTAATTATAGCCCAATTTTCTGCAGCATAACCAATCTGCATCACTAAGTATAATTTACCTTAAGTACTCCACACAAAGTTAACACGATTCGTATGCTCATATAGGTAACTAGAAAGAAAAAATTACTTTCTGATCAAGATAAACTTTCAAGATTTATTGAATCCGATATGGACTGGGGCCAAGATACCTCTGACTTCCTTTGATTTCGATTCAGTTTCACTTGCTCTACCATAAAATGTGATCTGAAGCAAACGCGATTATTATCAACAGGCTTTTCCAATACGTATATGTTACAAGACTAATAGAGGTAATATATTTATAATCGGTCATGTTACAGGACAAATCAGTTACATTATTGGACAAATCAGTTATAGGACTGAATCAAGACATTCCCATGACAAGTGCCCGGTTGAGCTGCTGGCGAAGGATTATTATTAACCTTATTTTCGCCCTCGAATGCTTTCATTCAAACGTTTTTATGAAAGTATGAAAGTTCAACATTGGTTATTAACACAGTCAGGTGACAATTAAAAACTAACAGTCGCTGTCAGCCAATTTACTCTTCAAAATGTTAAGTCATCCACTTGGTTTGCGTTTCATGTGCGGAAGAAAACTATGCTTAAATTGCGTCTGCACTGCGCACACCGTATTACTGTCTAACATCATGTAAATGATAGCAAATTAGAAATCAACTCCGTTGCACCCACGACTGCATTAATCAACTTTCTCAGCACTAACAATGTTATTGGATTTATCAGAACAATAATATTGATTTAGCATTGTAATACCTTTCCTCTGTTCCCCGCTGAGTACCGTGGCCCTGACACTCAAAACGACAATTTGAATAAAAAGATGTAGAAATCAAAGCCATGATTATGAGGGTAATGACGATGCTGATGATAATGATGTACATCATACATTAAAGGAAATCTGCCCATTGAATGTAATCCCACATTAAACAGACTATTAAAGAAGCATATTTAAATGTGTTTCTTAAGCAACGCCGGGGCATACTCTGCAAACGACTCCAGGTAGTGTCATTTTGTTACTCAAGCTGGTCCACAGCCACTGTGACCTTTCAAATATCATCCACTTTTCTTTCCTCTCTGAATATTACGAGTGTAATATTTAGAGAGGAGAGACAAATGTACGCTATGCAGCCACAATAACATCAACAACAACATATACGAACTCAGAGAGGACCGACACCAGGGTGACATATATTCTTTATCAATCAGGCCTCAGAAGGACCTACATTCAACGACATCGGAAACATTTGTGCTGTTTTTCCAATTAAAGCAATAGGTGCACATTGGGAAAGCTGTTTTTTATAACTGTCAACGGGTATACGATTATGTATGAGTTTTAATAATTGGCACATTTTATATTCACTAGTGCTTAAAAGTTGTTATGTTTCTTGATCTTGACCATGAGAAAAATAATTGGATTCAAATTATTACTGTGCACCACTTCATTGCCTCATTGCCTAATGTAATTTATTGTGTTTTGCAAAAATGAATGGGGGCTGCGCCTGGCAAATTAGCAACGGAAGGTCAAGCGACCACCCTAGCTTATTGTGGCGGACAAGACTCGGAAACTTATAATAGATGCAATATGACAAATGGGACTTATTTGTCCCACGCAGATCCACATCCAGTGACAAATCAACTTTTGTATCAAGCATGACTATCAATATCGGCTACTTGTACGTTTCTATCTGTCCGGACCAAACGGACAGTACCATTTATTTGCCTTGTCTGACACTTGCCTTGGTAATGCTGTCGTTTTGGCTTGTCGCCCTCCTGTCTTTCATGCGCCACGACCTCCTCTCTATTCCATGGCATGCATTGGTCTGTGAAATTTGCTCTGACTAAGGTGCCAGTTCGCCGTATCACGTGCATATAAATCTCCCCAGAGGAATATAACATTGACAGAACTGTGCACTTCACTTGCACTGGATCGGTAAACATTATTTTTTTCAACAAGCTTAGAATTGGCATCGCCGTGTTATTAATATTATTATTTAACGCATTGTCAAACGTAGCACAGCGACCTCTTCTACAATTTATGTTCATACCCCCATACCCATGTAGTCTGAGCCTAGTTCCAGCTGCCAACACCCTTCGATTGTATATCTGTATATATCTGCATATATCTAGAAGCCACCAGATTAGTTAGCTTGTGCAACTTCAAGGTTATCCAGGTTTTATATATATATATATATATATATATATATATATATATATATATATATATATATATATATATATATATATATATATATAATTTCGGCAGTGACTTTCAAGAGTAAAGTCATATTATATTCCCTGTTAAACAGACATGTGACTTACTACCGATCGTAAGTGGGTCACGTTCATCATGTTCCATTCGTCAAAGCAATTTAACCATCCTGATGCCCTACTTTAGGCATATTTGTTTTGCATTAGGTGGAAAGATCCATTGTCTAAAATATAGTGGTAACTATAAAACTGAAAATGTTAGATACTTACTTTTCTGATACGCTACATGTATGCATCATGTAAATAATTTACAATTGCATTTTTCTGGAATTTATAACAGCCAACTCGCTGAATTGGCATTGAAAGTTAAAACTGCCAAAATATAGAAGAACAAAATTTTAATCACTTCTGCTAATATCAGTTTTGAAAAATTGAGATGGCTAGAATCAGCGTAGTCTTTTAAAAAGATGCTTCTTTCCGTAAATTTCTTGCCAATCATCCCCACGGAGGACTGTGTTCACTTTCAAATTTATGCAGTACATAGGCCTGGTACGTTTTACTGCACTTACCTTCTACTTGGACGACACACGCTCTCCAAAGACCAGAGTGCACCTTTATCTTGGGTAGGCCGTACAGTATTGTTTCATTGGTACCAGTATCATCTTCGGGTTCATCAACATGCTCACTACCTGGCACATCGGGATCCATTGTCATATTTTCAGCTCCCAAATTATAAAGAGATGGATCAACAGGTTCAATTGTGAACAACCAAAAATCTGTTGCGACGGCCAGAAATAGCGTGCCAGATGCAATGAGTCCAAAGAGGAGGGCCCCGAGAGTCATCAGACGCTCTCCCCATTTCATTGTGACATCAGCCCGTCTCTTTGCTTCTTCGGGTGAAATGTTTTAGTGCGCGCTAGTAATAAAACTTGAGAATATCCTTCTGCCCCGGTGGTCTACCAGTCTGTCCCGTTCATCATGATTTGGTTGCATGTGAAATATGTACGTAACCATTAAGTCAGTACCGTGGGCTACTGGTACATGTACGTAACCACCAAGTCAATCTCCGTGAATCACTGGTATGGAACCATTGTATCACCAACGTACTCTAACTGGTTCCCAGCTACCACGAGATGCAGCAGTCACACTTGCAGCATCATTTAGTCAAGCACAGCTCTTAAACCTTTCTTTTTTTCATCTTGACTGACGATAGTATCGTTGCGGTTAGGCACGTGAACCTGAAAGTACAGAATGATGCCGTCAATCTCACAATCTTGGTGTGTTTTTGGCATACATGTATAAGCCTTGCGTACAGCTAGTTTTGCCTGGCATGGAAGAACATGAACGTGACCTGCATACTTGTACAACAAGCACATTGACAAAACGAGAAAATACAGCAAAAACTCCATTCTTACCTCTGTACCAACATGGAGATAACATTACCTCCATGGTACCATGTGACTATTTAGGAAAGCTGGATGAACGCGCTTGAAGCAAATCACCTGAGCGTTGAGGTTGTCTTTTGCATAGCAGTGTGGCAAGGGACGGAAATTGAACTGCCGCATCTTGGCTTTGACAACCAGGGAGCTATTTGCGGTGGTAGCTTCATGGCTGTTCCAACCGACATGCTTCTGCCCATCTTATGTAACCATATTTCATTAGTATTCACCTCGCATGTACAGATATAATGAGACCAACCCAGTCTCTCAACAAAAATTATCTTTTCTTCGCACGCCCCTCCTATCCAGAGCATAGTGGTGACGTTGTTCATGTCAACAACGATTTGCCTACCATGTCTGTCATCTGATGGACGACGCAGTTTGTATGCAATGGACAATGCATGTACGCCTCGCATATGTCTGTATCACGAAGTGCGACCCTTTCTGGGCACGCACTTTGTTGAAATTTATGCCATGTGTGAGAAACTGCGAGGGACGAAGGTACACTGTGACACGGAAATTAGATTGATCAAAGCATTAAAAAAGATACAATTTACGCCGATGGGCATCTAGTTTCAGAACAAACGTAATTAGAGAGCGTAGTTTACGGCTGGAGTTTGAAAAATGATTCGGCCCTACCAGACCTCGGCATTTTAAATCGATATCCTCATAATCAAATCCCAACGTTTGCTATCAATGCACCAATGTGCCCATGAATTTTTGCTGGTATATTCGCGAGAGTTTTGGGACATAAACAAAATACTGAATTGTTTAACGAATGTAATTAATTTACTGTCCATGCCCGGAGATTTGTACGTGGATTTGGGGGTCGCTCTGGTCATATATTTTGCATGCAAGCATTTGGAGGCCCTGGGAAAGTTGATATATCACGGTTGTAGGCGCTAAAGCTCCATTTGTTTCTCTTGTTTTAACACTTCCACCACCAGGACAATAATCTTCAATTCAGTACCTTTCCATTGTTTACAAACACACTGTGTGTACTGTGTTGATTTTGTACATTATGCTCGTTTACTAGTTAAAATTAAAGAAAACCACGGTGCTTTATGTACAAAACTTTTATCCCGACGAATTAACGACCTTGAACAGTTTATCAGTTTATCACATTTTTTAAAATTATTGTTTGGACTTAATTTAAGCTCAATTCAACCGTAACGCGTCTAATATTTTCTTCAATTAGGGCATCGGTGTAATTCAAAAGTTGGTCGAATTTTCTCAGTTTCTCTTCTGCTTTTTCACATTTGATAAAATGGACCTTTGTCTCTTCTCAGCTGGCCGAAAAGGTGAAATGCACACATCCAAAAGAATGGCTCAATGGAAGTACATGTAGTTATATGACCATGTCACAGTGAACAAAGTTCCCTGCACAATTCAGTGAGAACAATGTCGCTCATTGACCCAGAGTCGGGGCCGACAGGCTACCAGCATGAAGGAAATAACGAATTATACTTTTGATCTTTGGCACATACCTAATGGCAAATCCATTTTTTAATTGATCATACTTGCCGATATTATTGAATTAATTAGGGATATCTCTAAACTGTTTGGCCATAATTGACATATAAAAAATGAATCTGACACAAAATAGGTCAGTATAACAGACAGTGAAATCTAAACGGGCAACTTTTGCAAGCATCGAATCATATAATATATGATTCGATATATATGTATATATATTATATATAAATGATATATTTATTTATATATATATATATATATATATATATATATATATATATATATATATATATATATATATATTGTTAAACTCACTAAAAAGCTGAAAGCATCTTGTTATTGATGTTATATTGAACATAATTTTGTCTGAGCTGCTCCTTTGGCAGGCGATGTTGCTATCCTAACTCCCACCTGAGCCTCTATGTCTAAATTGTTAAATGCCTGTCATCTATGCACCTAGATTTATCTGATATTTTCTGTCATATCTGTACGACATAACTACCAGGAATATAATTTGAAGGTGAACTGATTCAATGCGTTTCGAGTCACAAACGGTACAAACATAGGCTTACGTGTGGCTGAAACAAACAACCGGGATCACATTCGAAAATGTATACTTGTCACTACAGAGTTCCGATATTGGGAAAGACAGCATATGTTCATTTATGAGATAAAGTGGCAGAGACCTCAATACATTTCGGTTTATTTTACCAAGACTAAAATAATGAAAATCATGTTTTTATTATACCATCTAATACATGATTTTTGTCATTTCATCAAGCTGATAAAGGTGGCTGATCTTACGTTTACACTTTTGCTAAGCACACAAACAAAACTTCTTAAACCCAGTAGAAGGTCTGGAACAATCCGGCAAAAGGTTGCCACTCAATATGCCTCCAAAATTTTGGACTAATGCACTTTTCCACATATATTAAGTATTAACAAGAGAGCTCTGCGCACAACCCCCTTTCAGCTGACCTTAACATTCAAATAACAAAAAAGAAAATTAAAAGAAAAAACTCATAACAATAAAAAAAAAAATCACTAGAGCATATTCATTTGAACACACTCGGTAGAAATGTTTCCAAGATACATCTCCAAGTAGTTTTAAGGTGAATCTGGCTGCAGGTTCTTTTGAAAAGAGATCGAAAATGTGAATCACCATTGCAAACCCCATCGACTTGCATTGTAATCAACAGGAATGTATGCATTTACAGACAAGCACCTGAATTGAAATATGTGTATGTTTGTATGTATGTATGTATGTATGTATGTATGTATGTATGTATGTATGTATGTATGTATGTATGTATGTACGTACGTACGTACGTACGTATGTATGTATGTATGTATATATATATATGTATATATATACATATATATATATACATATGTATATAAGGGATCTGGAACATCACCATCTAGTAAATTTTGTTTGATCCTTCCACAAGGAACATTTCCACCAAGTTTTAGCACAATATCCGTGACAGTTTTTGAGAAGTCGATAATAGGGAAAACAAAAACAAATATAAAAGAAAATTACGGTGTCATTTGCAGAACAAATGAAACTCTGGGAGTTTCGAAATGTGTCCCCCCATGCAACTTCAAAATACTTCATTCAGTGGTTTCAAGCAAAAAAAAAGGCTTTTTAAGATTTGAACCAAACATGAACAAAACTCCTAAACAATACAATATCACCGCAGCGTGGGCGACGGATCATCCCCTATTTTATAAATTAAGCCGACTGACAAGGCAGGTGTCGTAATGCAACTATCTCTGAAACTGGTAATCATGTAAACAGATGTAACTTTGTATTCAATTTCAGTACATGCATGCAAAACTTTTTGTACGATCATGCAAGCCACAATGAGCATTTGAACATAAGATTGTCAATAACATTTTTAAAAAATCTTCGTAGGTGGGTCTGAACATTAAATTGTCTTGCTGACCCCAAATGATGGTTTCCAGAAATTGTGGTACACTCACAAAAAATTTGCTGGCCTCCGTATCAGCGCCCTTAATTTGCACATTGAAACAGGCAAATATGAGCTCCCCCAAAAAACGCTAGTTAGCGAAATGCCCTGTTACATATGTAACTATGTTGAGGAAGAAATGTATTTAGTACTAAATACTGTTACCATTTTAGAGTACCCCGGAATATTAAAGGAAATAGAAGAGACAATTGCGGATGTGAAACAAAACAAAAAGAGACAATTATTCAATTTCATAATGAAATTTCAGGATTCTCTTCTTCTTCTTCTTCTTCTTCTTCTTCTTCTTCTTCTTCTTTTCTTCAAGTTGGTTTAAACTTGTTTTATTGAGCAACCGAGAAGGGCTTTGCTCTATTTAAATATGTTTTGTAAGAAAGGACAAAAAACAGTGCAATCTAAACGTCATTCACAACTGAAGATCAGTATCCGTCGTCCAAACTGGAATAGATCCAGTGTGGAGGGCGCGCAATGTTCCAGAAACCTTAAAGAGAGTGAACACCACAATACGAGACACATAGTGGGACAATTGAGAAAAAGAAAAATGCTAGAATTGTAGGCACTGGCGTTGAATAAATGACTGCTACAAATAAATCATGTTCATTATACTTTATTATCATGAAATCGTTTTGATTCTGCTATAAACTCGTGCACATCGAGAAATGTTAGACTGTTTTGGTCCAATGTGGGTTCGGTGTAACCTATAAGTGTGGTTTGAAGCATAAAAGGAGCTAAATCATGGGTATAGCTCTCACAACAAAAGTATATTCTACAGTCCACCCTGAGCAGAGACATTCGTAATGCAGGCCTCTGTAGCTCTAGTGAAGAGGAAACAGTTAAGGAGGCTGACTCTGAGAATTCCTCGACTCCTAAGTCTGATGCCGGCAGTCGATCCCTTCCTTGTAAGCAGACAGTAGTGGAAGAAAAGAAGAAAAAGACCAAAACAAAAAGTAAACGGACCAGGTTATCCAGCAAAACTGTAAAACCCGTGTCCATAATCAAATCAGTGTCAAACAAAAGAAAGACCAGAAGTGCCACCAGAAGATTGAATGTATGAATCACAGCTGTGAAAGAAAGACATGATGCTTCCTATCTTGTGTCTGAAAAATATAAAAAACATTAAAAGTCCCTGTTGGTGAACGACCAAGTGGCAATTCATCCAAAAGCACAGACAAAGCCTCTGACAGCCAACAACAAACAACAATTTTACAGAAAAAAAAAACAAAACGAAGCCTAAAAACTCAAACGAGACTTCCTATTGCATCGCCCAATGTCGGTACAAAGGTGAATACAAAGACTCCATGATTCAATGTGTAACTTGTATGCTCTGGTACCATCATGTATGTGCTAATGAAACTGAAGATAACATTGATAGCATCTGGAATTACAGCCGTTGTAGAGTAATTCCCGAGAGAAGGGAGGATATAATTCAGGATATACGGTGTCTGCATGAACAAGTAAACATGTTCCAGCAGAACAATTCTGATCTTGTAAAACAACTGGCATGCAAAACTTCAGAATGCCAGGAGTTCCGTGAAGATTATCATCAACTGCGCCAACGCCTGAAGGGCGTGGCTGCAAAACCTGGTGGCTTTATCGGTGAGAACACACTGGTTACTGTAGCAGATTCCCCGACAAACGAGACACTGCCTGTTAGATCAGCTGCAGAGAGATGTTTATTGATAGGTGACTCTTTGCTAAGAAATATAGAGTCGTCACAGCTTGTGAATACGCAAGTTGTCTCAATTGCGGGCGCCTGTGTTAATGATGTACATGCGAAACTTCTCGAACTATCACAAAGTGATGCTAAGTGTGATAGTACAGGAATACTCGTAGGCACCAAACATTGTGCGGGATGGAAATCTGTGCAGGTCTTTCTTGACGAGTATAACCTATTAATCAAAGGTGCTAAAATCTTAACAAATGGTGGTTCGTGTGCGTTCATAAACCAGGACAGCTGGTTTAGACTTCAACATTGTGAGGTTAATCGTGGGCTTTTACCTAGGGATGGCTTATATTTGAATTCTGAAGGCACAAATATGGTAGTCAAGAACTTTGGTGTGAAATTTCAATCTGTTGGTAGCTGTTACAATGCTGTTTCTTACAAATCTGCCATAAACAAGGGTCCCCGTGACTCCCAGAGAGCAGGGTGGCAACAAATACCCCAAACCAATTATGCTGCCCAAAATAAAGGAAAAGCAAAACCACAAAACAACTTGCAACCAAGGCAAAACATGGTTCGCAATGTAGACCAAAACCGCAGGTTTGGGATAAACATAAAATATCAAACAATGGGTCTCGGTTCAGGCTACTACTTTACCACAAAGAAAAACAAATAAATTGTTATGTCTGTGGGGTACCTTCGGCATAAAAAAGCCCTATGTAAGCACAAAGATAGCCCCACAATTTACCGTTTTGAATGTGGGAAAGCAAGCCACAAAGCCAGATACTGTGGTTGCATATGGGTGGCTGGCAACGGGGACTTGGACGTAAAGGTCGGCAGACATGCACATGTACGCGCCCGAAAACATCACAGAGGCGGGACATGCAACTGAATTAAACACAAAGCCAAACACTTTTCAAAAGCGTATTGTAATATGTAAAATTTAAGCAAATTTAAGCCTAAATAGTTGGGTTATCTTCTTGAAAGAGAAAAAATGTCCGTGTACTGCATGGTTGAAACTTTTCACCAGGACGATGGTGTCATTGAAAATGTCCACTCAAATTATACTTGGATTGGAAAGTCCAGTAAAGATTTGACAAAAAGTCTGTTGGTGGACTTGGGGTTCTTTTAAATTAAAAATGTGTAACTTCATATAATGATAATGTTTTGAACTCAAACGATGACGAATTTGAAAGACCTTGGGTTGCAAAAGACAAAGCCGTCATGATCTGTACTGTATATTTCCCTAATGACGGAGCAGCACAAGCATTATTCAGTTAATTAATTGAAACCGTAAGTTCATTGAATGCCAAAGGATTTGAATGTTTGTTAGTTGGCGATTTTAATGGTGTGTTGCCGTGCTTCAGACCTCATAGAAGGAAAAGTTTAATTGGTGATTGATTGCAAAATTTTATTGAAGTAACAAACACAGCAGTGTTGAACTGTTCTATACTTTGTTCTGGCACATGTCCTTGGCACCGATGAAACTTGAAATGTGTCATAGACTATGCTTTGGCCACTGAAGATTTTACCGGAAAATTAAAGGATATAATGATTGATGAAATGGGAATTTACGATGTTGGGAGTGACCATAATACAATTTGTATTAGCTGATCCATATTTGCAAAAACTGGAGAAAACTGAGAGCCTTCAAAACTTGTTGAATTTCATAGATGGAACTTGAAAAATATTAAGAACTGGGACCATTTTAAAGATGAAATATCCTCCCAACTCATGGGTTGGAACTGTAATGATTTTATGAATGTAATTGAGGCCTGGTACTCTTGGAAAACTATTTTTACTGAGGCTGGTGAGAAAGTTATTGGTAAGAAAATTTTCAGAGGTCATAGTGGCCATTTAGTCTGGGACGTTGAAATGAGCAATCTAATAAAATTCGGCAAATGGCAAATAGATTTTACAGATATTGGTCAGATATGGATTAAGCGTAATGGAAACCTTGTCAACAAATTTTGGGAAGAATACTTTAGAAGAAAACATATAATTCAGGACTAGATTAAGGCTAAAACGATTAAACATAAGATACGGGTGATTACACATAATGCCAAGAAAGGTACTAGATATACCAAAGCGCACTGGAATATGCTGAAAAGCCTAAATGGTAAAAATGACTACTCTCTTAAAATATCGGACCCTAACGAAAGTTCCTGTCTCATAGATAATCCTAAGGAGATTGTTCACATCCTGAGAGAATACTGGCGTAATTTGGGAAATAGGAAAGATAACCCAAACTGTTATGATCAAAAGTCTCTGAAAGATAAGTTGATCGATTTACAGAATTTTACCGGTGATGTGAATGGCAGTTCAGAAATCATAATTGACTACAATAGTATTGAAAGTTCCATTAAAAAGTTAAAGTGTGGAAAAGCCTGTGGAGTAGATAACAAACGTAATGAGTTTCTAAAATATGGTGGTCACATACTTATCAGTTCTTTGGTTGATTTTTTTTTAATTTTGTAAAATTACTGAACGTGTTTCGGATCAATGGTTTCAAGACTATGTAAAACCAACACACAAAGAAGGTTTTAAAGTAGAACTCGGAAACTACAGGGGTATAACAGTGACATCTTATGTTTATAAACTACTCACATCTGTAATTGAAGATCAGCTTATGGGTTTTCTAGAAGAACATGGTATTCTTGGTGAACTTCATGGGGCCTATCGTTAAAAGAGACGTCTTTAAGACCAGTATTTTAATCTTAAAGGTCTGTGCACTATAAGAAAACATCAAAAACTGAAGACTTGGCTTTCCTTCCTTGATATTTCTAAGGCGTTTGACACAGTTAATCGAAAGTATCATTTGTGAAACTTTGGGAAAAGGCGTCCAGGAGAAAGCATGGTGAATTCTTAAAAGTCTTTATAATCGTGTGGATAATAAAGTCATATTTGGGCCCTTTGAATCCTTCTGGTTTGAAGTACTAAACGGTGTAAAGCAAGGCGGCATTTTATCAGCTACCTTGTTTTCGATACTAATGACTGACCTTGTGGATACGTTGAATGAAAAACATTTAGGTATTCCATTTAATGGTGTTAAAATTCCAGGTTTACTGTATGCTGACGATGTGGTGCTAACAGGTGATAGTGAAGAGGCAATGGTTAAAATGTTAAATGTCTCCTATGTATTTGCAACCTAATGGGTATGCAGTTAAATCATGATAAATCTAGGGTTATTTGCAAACGTCGCAATAGCACCAATAAATGGATGCTTGGTAACACTCCACTTTATATATGCACAAGGCACAAATACCTAGATCCTGGAGAGACAACGAGTCCTGCTCAAGCAAACTTTCCAGATCCAAGTGACATAATCTCTGAGCAAAGTTTAAGCCTGACAGTCTATCAGTTGGTGGATACTTTTCACACAGTCATCAATGAATTAACACATGTCAAGACATTACTTAAGCCAAAGGCTGAACGTTTACGTGCATATCTTTGTATTATTTTATGCAGACATGAAAATGAAAATTAATCTTGGACCGCATTCGTATTAAGTTCTACCACAGACTGAAATATGATTTGCCAGGCAGTAGATTATGCAAACAAATAGTCAACAAGCTTAACGAATCATATTTGGAGAATGATTCGAAACTGCCATGGTGTTACTTTCAGGAAACATCAAATTTTTATAATGTTGGTTTAGATGGGACCTTTTTGAGCCAACGAGACTCCTGGGTGGAGCCATATCTAAAGTTAAGTTTAGAGAGTTATAAGATGGAATTCTTTCAAGACACCGATGAAAATTCTTTATTGTATTGGTATCGGCTAACGAAATGTTGTACTATGGGTTAAAAATACATGTTTGATATCAGTAATTTCAATGGAACTAGGCTTAAGTTCTTGGCCAGGGTAGGATCTTTAGGTATAAAAGAAAATCTGGCTAAACGGCGAATGACAAGGGAAATATGTAGTTTATGTCAAGAATGGAAAGAAGATTTATTGCATTTCCTTTCCGTATGTCTTAAAACAAATAATACAGGATTAAAGTTTATTTTGCTATTGGGAAGAAAATTGAGAGAAATTAATGGACAAGTGTGGTTCTCTTTCATAAACTCCTCTCTTGTTGCAAAATTCTGTTACTTCGGCTCACCATGCGGCGCTTTAATCAATTTGTCCGACCAAGCCATTTTTCACAACATGTGCAGTGCTGTTTGGGCAATTGACCATCAGTTGATTTTTTGCTACAACGTCCAATGTTACCGCAATTTCAACGGGATAAATAATCATTCTAAAGCAACAAAATGTTGGAAGCTGTATTCAGTGAGAATTTATTTTATTGTTGCCCAGAAGGCCATACTCTTGACAAAAGCTCTCATTTGAAAACGGCGCCGCTCGCCGAGCGGTGACTTTTCATCTACATACCACAGGAAAGGTATAGCTGTGATATACGACTCTTAGTCTTATCTTCTTTTCCAAACGCCCACGCCAAACCATAAGAGCTCGCTAACGCTTGCTACTGAGTATACTGCGTGGGTATGAATAAATGTACATAAAGAAGCACACTATGACCTTATAACACTTTCCTGGCAATGTGTAAACATAATATAATCCATGTTAATAACAAACCGAGGGGTATGGAAAATTCGATCTTCAGTTCTGAACACTCAATACCACCAATGTCCGGTTTTCGCCACCAGGTACTTCATGCCTCCGAAAGGAGCAAACCTTTAGGTAAATAACCATGGTTATTTAACTTACACTGTCCATACCAGATATATTGCATCGATGACAGCATGTGAGTAACCATTCGCGCCCTTGCCTGTCCCTGCATGCGTGATGGTTCCAATGATGCCCTTCCAGACTTGAATCTGGCCAAATGTGATGCTGTTCAACCCGAAAGTATTTAACCAACGCTAACTATTAAGTTTTACAATTAACGGCAATTTTATTTCATATCAAGTTTACAAACCCAAGAATTAACACTCAGTGTTAACTTTTAACACATGTAAGCCAAAAGCCAACAATATATAGCGTCTTTTCACTTTAGCACAAGAAGACACCATCTACACCATTTTCTGTTAAAAAAAACTTGTCTTTTTTACCACTTCACGTCGCAGTTGGCGTCATATTAGCGCATTATTCTATATATTTTCACCATTTATGTAATTAATTAACCAGTCTTAATATGAGTATCATTTTATGTAAACAATATGAGACCATAAAGTGTGGGCTTCGTGTCTATGTCTGTGTGTTTGCGTATACGTGTTTGTGGCCTCCTCGGTCCATTGCGACGGCCATATTCTACAGCAATGGCGTGGACAAGAAGTGTGTCTGGCCATGTCGCTGAAAGAATAATTAATATCGCCAATTGATTTATAGATATCTCTTTACCTTTTTTATATACCGCCCCACTAATATTTATAGATATAGATGAATCATTTCGATATATCTTTAAAGGATTTAGACATCAAGTTAAAAAAAATACCGTTAAACTAAATATCAAAACGGATTGCCATGTTTGCGCAGAGTCTGTAACCGTCTAAGCTGCGAACCCTATGATTGCCATCGTTTGAAAAAAAATCTCTTCAAAATTGTCCCTCGTGAAAATATACAAGGCTTATTATTTATGTAAAAAACTCATTATTTAGTCTCTAGTTGTAAAAAGTACATCATTTTGAGGACAAGATTTCTTCGAAAAATGACAAGATTTAGTTATATTCATACGGTCTTTGAGACATTTGCTTTTAGATAAAAAGACTGCACATTTCCCAATGCGACTAATGTGAATGGAAGTAGGCCAGTAGAGAAAATTAAACACCTGTATGCGTACACAGCTTCACAATGTTTCTCTCTTGTGACTTTCATTGCATAAGACACGTTCAGGCTTCTGAAACCAAATTTACGATTCCATCCACATAAATACTGTTTCTTCCTACTGTGACCTGGCGATGATGCGACACCTGCCCAAAAGGCGTCCCAAGCACGTCCTGCCTTGGAGATGGCGATGTTGCATGTCAATTTTAACCAGATCCCACATGCAAGGTGTATGTGCATCGATATCATTTTGACATCAAGACTTTGGCAGGACCATAATTTCCGAAAGTGACCATTATCACAAGAGTTAGAGGCATACGAAAAACCTAAGACCATCATTTCAATAATGTAATTCTCCGCCCCAAGACGAACTACTAGACATCAATCCTATGCAATTCTTCAAGTGATAAAAAGATTACCGGAAAATACATTAAATAAGGATGATGCTCAGGATTTAAACTTTGAACTTAACGTAAATACTCTCAAGCCTCCCTAAGGGGACTGCTTTGTACTGAATTAGATTCAACTGGTTCTATTTATGGACAATCACTACATTGGGTGCGAATAGAAAATCGTATAGAGAGCCATTTTGGGACCTGGAGAGTGGTCGTTGATGCCCATAAGCTAATTGTGCACTGTCTGAAATGGCATCATGCAACCAGAGTCCTGGCTCCTGTAAGTACCCACGTCAAAAGTGGTAAAATGCATGTGTCATTTCATAGCCGGTGATTTGTTATGTTAAATTCAAAATATACTGAACAAATCGACACAATTTCTGGGTATAATGAGCCCCTGTGCCTGGCTACCTGGTAGAGACCAGTTTCGAGTGCAAATTTGATTAAATTACCTTATCATTATCCATGAATATTCATTTTGTTTTGGTTGCTAGACAGCTTTGCCGCCGAACAGAATCAACAAGTAGATTTGTTGTAAACAGTCATATTTAATGTAAAATGTTGTACGTAAATTATTATATATTCCCATTACCATTATATATATATATATATATATATATATATATATATATATATATATATATGTATATATATATATATATATATATATATATATACTTATATATATATTTCCTAAACGTACGATGAAGTCAGACATAATTATGATATGTACTTGGAAATTATGTAATAATTTATTTGCACGGTCGCCAATCATCTGAAAATATATAAAGCTTCCTTGTAGCTCGAGATAAAGACACATTTCATAAGACACATGGGACTTATTGTAGTGGATAACAACTTCCTGTGTTGGAATTATTGTTAGATATGAAATTTAAAAAAAACAAAGATGTTAATAAGCACTCAAATAACCAAGTAACGGTGCCTTAACATTGAACGATGGATGTCTAACAAAGCAGCAACACATAGGTTACCCAGGCATTATCATGTTATGTGCAATTTATATAAGGATTAAGGTCTTTCAAATCAGGTGGTCGCTCATAGGAGGGGTCGTTCGAGACAGGGACTGCTGTACTGCAAATGTCTGCGTCCAACGAAGTATGACTTAAACAAACGTTCTTCAGCACTGCCATGCATATTGCGTGTCACCATTGCACAGGACATTGAAAATGGGTTTTCGTTTGGCGCAAAATGTATTGGAACTAAATGCACTTTAAACCACGAGGCAGATGAAGCTTCCATGTGCAGGTAAGCAAAACGATATGCCTAAGTTGTATGACTACATATATCGTTCGTGCAATGGATGAAGCGAACCCAACAAACTGCACACAGTGACTTACAGGTGAATGGTCATTTAGAGGAGTACAGACATTACAGATCTTTCGGCCACTTTTCAACTCAAAACAGGGACAGCAATACCGCGAACTTTGGGAACTTCGTTGCCTTCATACCAACTCAGGCATGAGACGTCACAAGCAATACTATTTTTCCGACTTTTTCCGTTTTTTTTATGTACATATATACCTTATTGAATAAAACGTTTAGAAATTGATGGGTTCCTAAAATGCCTATTTTCAGGTGTGACACATAAGGGGACCTGATTACGGGGCTCTTGCGTAACTGCAGAAGCTTCATGTGCAAACGCAAAGCACAATTTGTCTGATTAACGATTCCTTGTCACCTTTTTAAACTCTTTATCAACTGCAGTTTGTTATGTTTGTGTATGTTTTACTTTAAGAAGCAATAAATTCTCTGTTGGAAGTTATATCGGCTGAAACTGTGAATACTTCTCACGACGTAACTCAGTCCTGAAATAATTTTGGCAAATAAGGTTTCTTACGTTATTTGTTTAGGTAATTGCATAATCACTTCCAACCAAATGATGGTGCATGTAAGCCAAAAAGTTATGGGGTTTTGTGATTATAAATTGCCTAATTACCACATTGAATTCTTCGTTTGCCTAACGTGATGATGTAAAAACGCTGCGCCTGTATTACTATTTCATCGTTATATTTCTGTGTGTTCCGACATTATAAATTTGTTGTTGGCAGTCCATCAGGCCACAGACATAATATACGTGCTCGTCTGCGTTAAATTACACAGTTTTGCACAATCGATATCAACTATGCTTCAGACCCGGCCCGGTCTAAACCAGTGTGTTTAACATGTATTTAATTATACTACTGACGCACCTGGAATGCATTTTAATGACAAAAGATAATTAACTTTCATGTAAAGTAACTTTCATTTTGTAACAAGGAAAAGCGATATTACTTCCAACATTTGTGATTTTTTTTCTATAAAATTCTGAAGAGCGTTTGTTTGCTTTTGCTGTGTACAACGACGATTCACCCATTAAGTTTAATTCACAGAGAACAACTTTGATCACCAGGACTGGTTAAAACATAACCTTCGAGAATGATGGAAGGGGAAAAAGCATACTCACCCGTATATATTTTGTGACCACGAAACGGACTGGTCTCGAACTAGCAACCTTTGGCACCAATCATCTAGCCAAAAATGGGAAACGCACATACCAACTGTAAGAGATTTCTATTTCTTAAAAAAAGCATTGTTCAATGGAGGCAGGTATGCTGAATGCTATAATCGACACGGTCCAGTTCATTTTATTTATTCCAGTACAAATGAAGTAATGTGTTTGGAGTGTATCACTTATAACAGATGCGGTTGGTGTCAAAGTAACTTCTTCCTGATCGGTTTTTATTTTGTTATTTTTGATCAGCAGAGAGTTAAATTAAACGTACCTGCAATCCATATGGTTACCGCAATATCCAGTCGCTCGCATGTAGCCTGATGAGTCAACACTAGCCGACAAATATTTTGTGTGCTGCGGCATGCTTCTGCACTTTGATTACAATAACGTATGCTGTACGTCGCGAAAATTTCTTGTGCGTCTCATGACCACCATCGAATATTGAAGTTGACAAGCCTAGCTTTGCATGAAACACCGGTTCTAGGATGAAAATGCTTTTAGTTCTACATTTTCGGTTTTTGAATTATGATGTAACACTTTTTTGATGAAGCTTATGCTGACTTTACAGAACATAAATTATATTGTTTCAAATTTGGATTTATCCAAAAAGTATATTCATTTTTCCCGTGTCGCTGCGTGTTAGCATTATTGGCAGTGCACCGTTATGTAGAAGTCATAAAATATCGTATAATGACAGTATAACCAAATTATACACAATTGGCAATGTGAAGAAATGTTTTGCTGTTGAATCTTTTAACACTGTGAGGACCCGCAAAGGACCATCTACAACCTAGAAAACAAAGGTTCGATTGACAGCAAATCTGTCTATGTGATAATTTGATAGCAATAACGGATATGCCTACAAATAGCCCACATATATAAATTGATATTGGAACCAAAACTTTATTTATAATAGTTTCGTACATATTTAACATTGATGGGCCTAATTAGCAGAACACTGTTCATTGATTGTGTGTACAGTTCAAACATATATTGAAGTTGGAATGGCACCTCTATCTATAACAGTTTTGAAGATACTCATCGCAATTCAAAACTTCCATGCTGTGTATTGACAGAAATTTGCATAAATAGAATCTGAAAGTTTTCAGTCACCGCTCTGTCAACGCGCAAAATAGAACAAACATATAATTGGATTTGGAATGGCACCTCTACCTATTATAGTTTAAAGGTATTAATCATTATTCAACACTTCAATTTTGTGTCTTGGTCGAAACTGAATACTAAGTGGATAAATTATAATCTGAATATTAGATGAATTATAATCTGCAGTTTCAGTCACTGTACATTGAATGTGCTCATAACACAAACATATAAAATGAAATTGTAATAGCACCTCTATCTGTAATAATTTTAATGTATCTGTCATTATTCCACACTTCAATACTGTATTGGCTAAAATTTTCCCAAATTCAAATGTGACAGTTTTTAACCACTGTTCAATTGTATGAACACGTAGCTCAAACAGAAAAAGTTGGAATGACACCTTTATTGTAGTTTTGAAGATATTCATCCCTTAACGTTTCAATTTTGTGTATTGACCAAAATTTGCATAAATCAAATTCTGAATATTTTCAATCACTGTTTATTGGATGCACCTACAGCACAAGCACATAAAAAGGAAGTTGCAATGACACCTCTATCTGTACTAATTTTGAACATATTTATCATTATTTAACACTTCAATTTTGTACATTGGCCGAAACTTGCATAAATTAAAATCTGCCCGTTTTCAGTCAGTGTTCATTGGATGCGCCCATAGCATGGACATATAAATTGAATATGGAATTGTGCCTCTTCCGATAAGTCTTTAAGATATTCATAACTCATCACTTCAATTTTGTGTGGTGGCCAATATTTGCATAATTAAAACTTGGTAGTTTTAAGTCACTAATTTTTGGATGCTCCCATAATATAAACATATAAGTAAAAGTTGGAACGGCATTTCTGTCTATAATTACGACTTAAAAACCTGTCGGTACTTCGGACTTCTATCCACTATGAGGGCAACCTTCACCCTCAGCTCCATCTTTCACTCAACGGGGGGGGGGGGGGGGGGACTTGACACGTCCGACCAGCGGTGCTACTTAAGTCATAGCCCAGGGCGACTTCACTGTCTGATACAAAATCCCTATTTTGGGGCCCACCGCTGCCTACAACTTCTAACTGTACCCTGTTGTATTTACATTTTTAGACAATTCTCATTCTGGAAACGTCCTATTACATATTCTACATTATATTTATTCGACAAATTAACCTTCCCTTAACATATATTTTGGATACTACCCCATGAAAATATCGAATCCGGAGTAACCCATAATGGCTGCCATTTTGAAAATTGTGGATTCTGCACCCAATGGTTTGTAATAAATGAGGACTGTACTGGGACGATGTGGGGGAGGGGGTTATAATTATGCAACCAAATTTATTTTGCAAATGTTTCAGCACTTAAATAATATAATATATGCCAATGCCACGACTCACTTTGAGATCCAAATCAAATGTATTTTTGTGCGGCATTGCACAATGTTCAAAATGACACTCACCACGTGTCGGTTGAAGGTCTATCCTGTCGCATTTGGATTTGCAGCTAACAATGATAACTGGTTCAGACACAATCGAGCGGGAAGATTAAAGTTAAGATAGTAAGTCATGTTTCAAAAGTACTTTGACGACCGTTTGCCCTGGTAACTCAGAGAAAGGACACCTGAAACCTAGTGAAATATTACGGTACCGATCACCGAACAAGAGGGCTATGTCCTATGCTGTTTCGCCGAACAACCTTGGCTATGCCTTATTGAACTTTGTGTTACTGTGCTGTTTCTCCGGCCCAGTAAACCCTCTAGGCTATTTGAAATAAAATTGCTATGTTTGAGGTGACTTTACTGCCACATGACGACAGCTTTCTCGATAAAATCTTTCAAGCAGGGCTATGGCTATGCTGTTTCACCGAACAACCGTAGCTATGCAGCTAATGAGCTATACTCTTTCCCCGACCACAGTTAACCCTCCGCTGCAGACAGGTTGTAATAAACTACCGTGTTTGAGTTGTCAGCTGAGTTATTGCAAAATAACGGCACACGACGGCCACTTTCTCGATAAAATCTTTCAGCTGCGGTCGATCAATTTGTATACGGGAAGGGCAGCTTGAAACTTTTTCTTGTCAGTTTTTGTTTCATAGAAATTGTTTAGGGTCGGGACTCGGACCTTTTCAGTGGGGTCGGTCGGGTTATCGGAACCACACACAGATATATTTTTGTTAGGCTTTAGGCAGCTTAGACATTTGGCGAAACATGTTGAAAATAGATGTTCTTTCCCCTTTTACACATTACCTCCTTTGACGCCAGTTTAATTTGTTACCTGGACACAGCCGAAGGCACTTGTATTTTTAAAAATATTCACATTCAAATTTTTACATGTACCTGATAAGCACAAATTTAAATTTTACAACTCTGTGTATGGTTGATTGGATGTGCCTACTGCACATACATATGAATTGAAGTTGGAATGGCTTATCCATAATACTTTTAAAAAGATTCAACTATCAAATCTTTAAGAGTCCCTAATTGGCTCAAATTTAAATTCTACAACTGATTTATTGTGCCCAATAGATGTGCAATCCCATGAATCATTCTAGTAGAACAGCATTTGGGCCTAGGTGTTCTACATTTTGGAAGCCAGAAGCAATAAATATTTTCCATTGACCTTAAATCTGAATAATGTTTAACCTGTTGATTACTTGGAACGATATGCAAGACTTCAGTGCAGGTGTTATACCCATGCTAGATTTGAATTTTCTAGCTTGCTCCGTCTTTAAGTTTAGACGGACACATAAATAAAGTGAAAGAAGAAAGAAAGAAAGAAAGAAAGAAAGAAAACGGAGGAAAGAAAGAAAGAAAGAAAGAGAGAAAGAAAGAAAGAAAGAAAAAAAGAAAGAAAGAAAGAAAGAAAAATACTGGTAATAACAATATGCCTGTGTTATCACACAACCATAAAGACATAGCAGTGCCATACATATCCATGGTGAAAAGAATGCAGATAAAACTGGCCAAACTTTGGTTTGCCTGGACGCATTTTTTACTTGTAAGGGGTCCGCGGGATCCTAACCTAGAATAATATAGCATCTTTGGATACCCCCGATAGCCGAAGAGTACTACACCACACCAAAGTGTACCCGAGTACCTCATTCAAAATGATGCATTAAGTAAATTAGAACCCTGAACACTTTTATATATCATAATGTGAAATATGTACACAAGGAGATGATAAGTCAGCATTTTCGGGTATTAATGGGAATTGTATAAAATATCATGCATTCATAAACAATGATCTCAGAATGCCGCACCCCACCCCCACCCCATATATCATCCCCGATCACTGGTGGCCAATAGTAGTGAAACATTAATACAAAGCATGGTCTACAGCAACTGGAGCCTACAGTAATGAAAAAAAGTAAAATAAAAAAAGAATGACAGGCAGCACGGCCACAGAAAAACAATGACAGCAAACTGATAAGGGAACAGCTTTGGGAGTACGAACACTTGTACATCATTTGATAAAATACTATTTTGTATGTTTAAAAAAGAATATAAGAATGGGACAATATTGTTCTGGTCCAAGAATATGGATATAAAAGAGAGTCAACTGTAACTCTTAACAGATGCTGTAAAAACCTGACCACTTAATCTTGTGTGTATTTTGGATCTTTGGCTGAACGACATTTTGGAATTTTAGACAGTTTACCTGTTTCAATAGTGGATCGGTGTGTGAGTTAAATATAATTTTGCAACTCAGATTATGGTAACGCTCTTTATTCAATGCCATGCTGATACTTCCATTTGTAGGCCTGTAAAAATCCTGTAAACACACAAAAAATTGATATTTACATTCCAAATAAAGTACTAAAAATAGTAAATGGACTGTTATTCAGTCATGCACTTAACCCACATCCTGCGTGCGCAGCCATTGCAACTGTATTTTAAATGTATAAAATCTTTTCCCATTTGTTACATCACAAATATTATGTTCATAGTATACATATATAACACTACAGCGAATTGCAAGCGGTAAAGTAAACAACGTTATACGCAGATTCCAAAATATAATTGTAGCTCGTGTTCTATAAAGGCAGCCTGCAACATGATCAAAACAAGCGGTCAAAGGAAACTGAAATTGCTCCTCAAGGATTGTGGTAATGTACATAGCTTGGGTTAGAATCCAAGACATGCAGTTACTGTTCATCCATTATGCAAGGTCGAATCCCTGGGCTGCAAAACTTTCTAAGGGATCTTGCTACTGAGTGCAAGTGAAAAGCTTTCAGGAGTTTTGGCGATATCCACTCACATAAGTTTGCCCATTACTGTTAATCACTCTCACTGACAAGACACTGTAAGCCATTTAAGATAAATAAGCAAACTTCCTGCATGAAAACCACACAGTGCCTTCAGTTGGACACGCTTCCTCATGCATCATGAATTGTTGATTGTGTGTGTGTGTGTGTGTGTGTGTGTGTGTGTGTGTGTGTGTGTGTGTGTGTGTGTGTGTGTGTGTGCGTGCGCGCGCGCGCGCGCGCGCAACACGAATCGACGGATTATTGAACAGACGGTCTGGTAAAGATTGCAATTCCTGCTTATATCGTTCGTTTTGTTCGGGTCAACTGTTAAACCAAACTGTTGCTTTAGTTGTCTTCCTTTGCTCAATACTAACAATGGACCCCTGCTTTAGAACATCGCAATTTCTGCATGCATATGGTTTCAGTAAAACTACAAATCACGTTCAAACGCTCACTGATTCTCAAACCCGCATATGTGACATGGTTCAAGCCCACTGTAATGAGTTGCAAAGCAATCGAGACAAGATGTTTGCTATTCCTGAGCAAGTGGAGCTGCTAATTACCAAACTTAAGTCCCACACTTCCCCAGGCTGTGACCTTATAACATCTGAACATATAAAATACGGTAACTCGGATATTCTCCAGGAACATTTGTCTTCTATTTATGCTTTCGTTATGTCTTGCAATATTGTTCCACGAATTTTCCAATTAGGTAAAATTGTTCCTCTTTTGCTGAAGAGTAGTTTTAATCCAAATGAGTCACAAAACTACATGCCCATTACCATTAGCTCAACTCATGCTAAACTTATAGTGATGTTTTTACTTCCTGACGACAACGCTGTTGACAATCAGTTCGTATTTAGACAGGGTCGGGACACATCTATGGGCTTCACCCACCTTCATGATTTGGTACAGTATTTTAATGTTGGTAACTGGCCTGTTTACATTAATTTGCAGGCTTGATGCCACCAAATGTTTCTATTGTATCTGGCATGGCGGCCTCTTTTAAGTTAATAAACATCATACCAAACTCTCACTAGCTGGTATTGTACAGGTGGGATAAACCTCTCGGAGCGGTTGTTAAGAGGAAAGGTAATTACAGCAATGAATGTAGCATTTCACGTGGGACGAGACACGGTATCATTGCCTCTACCCGTTTCTTCAATATTTTAATTAATGACTTATTCGTTCAATTAAATGGTTCTGACGAGGGACTTAGGGTCCAGGGAGAAAAGTACATCTCATTTTCATACACCGACAATGTAACTCTTTTCGCTTCTACAGTCCCAGGTTCACAAAAGTTGATCAATACATGTGATGAATATGCACAAACATTTTACGTTTGGCTTGGCCAAACACAATGTATGAATGCGGGCAAGTGTTCTGCTCATTATGAAATATTCTGGTTCTTTGGTGATAGGAAAATAGAGATTCTCGATTCAACTGATATTTTGGGTATCCGTTTTAGTAGCGACAGACTTTGTAGTGCCCGCATTGCATTCCCGGGCATGGCTACAGATGTGAAAGTACACGTATGGAGCACTATTGGTGTCCCTTGTCTAACGAACGGCCTTGATGCTGTTTACCTGCCTAAATCTTCTATAGTTAGTCTTAAATCTGCGCAAGGTAGTATTGTTAAACGGTGTCTCTGTATTGGTTATAGTTCACATCACTCTAAGTTACTAAGTTCGTTTAACGTTGAAAGTATTGACTACCGAGTGAAAAGAGATACTTTATCCTTTCTCCATACAGTAAATTATGTTCTTATCTGTTAGCTAAATATGTTTTTGAAGGGGAAACAGCACCATGTTCTCTCATTGATAGAATTATCCATTACAGGGAGTCACCGATAGACATAATTTTTCACAAGGCGCGTGTTCCGCATGAAAATATTACAAAGGATGGTGTCGTCGATTCTGTGAACTTTCTTCCTTTACACGAGAATTACATCAAACCCTGGTCACCTGAATGTAACCTAGCCCGCCTTTTAACTCGTGCCTTCTGTTTTCCTTTACTGGTTACGCCTAAGTTATTGTATGCTTACGTATATTTGTATGATTTTATTCCTTCATTGTACTTCATATGTGTTTTCTCCGCCATCGGGGATTTTATAAAATTATTATAGCGATCAGCACACGCTTGTCCCGTTGATAACGTGCTTTTCCAGTAACTTATTCTTTTTATGCTAGTGAGCAACACCCTCTCATTTATATTCTATTTTAATATAGATAGTATGACTACTGGCATGATCTGAGATTATGTGTTGACTGTGATTCGGTCATACTTTTCCTCAGTCTTGGAGGTACTATGTGTATAATATGACTTCATTATGAGATTATGATTTGATGTGATTGCGCTTCGTCTGTGACTTTAATATGTATGTTATCTTGATGTACCTTACTTTTCTTCATTCGTGGGGGTGCTAATGAAATTATTATTATTATTATTATTATTATCATCATCATCATCATCATCATCATCATCATCATCATCATCATCATCATCATCATCATCATCATCATCATCATCATCATTATTATTATTATTATTATTATTATTATTATTATTATTATTATTATTATTATTATTAATAGCCCTAACATATATTCTTACAACGCAGTGGCATTCACCGGGACAATGCCGTATCACTGCTGCAAGGCTCAATAGGATGTATTCATTCAGATGCGGTCCTACTCTAACAGCTATTGAGCAAAAGAGGGAGCCACCTGCATCAGGGCTGATCCAAATATTTAGCATGGTAAAAAGTACTTTTTCAATAAAATAAACAAAAAGAACACATAAAAAAGTGTTGTAACATATATTTGAAACATAAAGGATGCCTTGATTAGAAATGAGCTCTCTTGTGCTTGAAAAAGTGTTATTTATGGATGTTTATGTAGCATATGAAACAAATCTGCCCTGATCATGGTGGATGCATCAGTCTGTTGCCCTGGCAACACAGGAAGTGAGCAGGATTGCAGTTAAATATGAATGTCTCATATTCAACACACGTGCAACAGCAGCAACCCTATTCTGAAAATGTAATTGGTCATTAATCTGCATTCCTACCGTAAAACTATGTACTATGTATAACATAACATATGAGAGTTAAAGTTCATTTTTGCATAAATAATATGTAAAGGAAATCTGTTGAAGGAAACTAAATTTTATTAATCAATGTTAAGCCCAAAAAGTACACACTTGTTTGGTTTTCTTTCAATTTCCCTCACAGGAAGGACAATTTTCAGACCTAATAATTAGAAGCACACAGTGACTGCATATTGAACTATGATTTCTCTCACTGGGCTACATGTACCAAATGACGTCATTTGTCTTGGAAATAGTCTTTCTTTTCGGGGTGTCATTACATCGGTGTCTGTCTCCATTATTAAAAGGATATTACCATCCAAAATTTGTGACTTTGATTAAAAATGTGAACCAAGGATTTTAATGTACTTACAACAATTACCAGGTTACAGAATCTGATGTTATTTGTTTTCATGCATTTTGGTCACTCTCTATGCCATATATTTGTCCGCAAGCAGACGAGATTTATCTGTCTCTGAATTATATTGCCAGGGGCTTGAGGTCTGTAGCCAGAGGGAGAAGACATGAACGTACATTGAGTCCATGGATCAATACAAAACTCTTTTTAAAAAAGAAGCAACATGATCACAGGTGGACAATATAAAAAACAAAGGAACGTACAAAAATACATTGTCATCAAGGTAATACACAATCTTAGTCCCTCGGATTGATGTGACTTTTTTGTAAGAACGCTTAAACCTTTATATATTGCTCTTTATTATTATTTAGGACATTTACATTATGGACAAAATATATGGCCAAGCAGAACTGACTCAGAAGATACATGAAAGTACACAGTGTTTACAAATTGTCTAACAATAGCAAAACCAAGGTTCCCAAAAACAGAGAAACGGCTCAGGCAGTGCAGTGGCTGTTCTCGTCTGCAAACATAATATGTGCTGCTTTCTTCGTTTTATTGGTTACTTCTATTTCTCTCATTCAATCATTCAGTCAATGAGCCTCTAGTTACCGGTCTCTCAGCCAGTCAATCAGTCAGTTGTTGTAATCTCTGTGCTTGGCGTTCTTCGCGCACTCAGTGAGTGCCCAAAATTTAAATGCAATAAAAGTAAATCGGAATGAAATGAGTTACCAATGTACCCGAGTGTGTCGCTTTGGCATGCGCCCATAGGAGGTCAACATTTTTCAGACTTTAATGTCTGCGATCCGTTCGCGAGATGTCAAAATCTATGCCAGACTGCAGAAGACGTGGCAAAAAGCAAGTACCAAGTGCAACTTGTATAATTCCAAGAACCTATTACAGCTGGTTTACATGCCATTTTGAGAAGTCACTTAGCATTTAGATTTTACTCAACTGTCGATGCACAAAATCAAAATACACGAACATAATTGCCCTAAAGTAGTTGCTGTCGTTCAAATTGCAAGATGCAAAAAAATGGAGAACGGGCCACTGTGGAATGTTAAATGGTTGGTTAAAAAGTCTAACATTTTCGGAATCGGTGTATGACCTTATTTGTCATTTAAGCTTAATGATACATTTGTAGTCATTTTTAGCATCCTATATATTACATAGCTCTCGAGATCGCAGTGCTTATTGCTTATGGGTACATTAAATCTAGGCAGGCTTCCTCGTCATACCATTAAACCTTGATGACCTTTGTTTGAACTCCCGCCATGCAAACAAATGGGTATTATATCGCCAATAGGTAAGAACAAAGAGTTATGAGGCCAAACGCCAAAATCATCATTTTATAGTTTTGATTTTCCACCGAGGAATAAGCCGGTCTACACGGTGGTCCCGGGGCGGTTGTGTTTATTTCTACGTGAGCGGCTAGTTTAACACACATGTGTGCATGTGTAGAGTACTGTCAGTTACGTTAATGGCTTTACACAAGCTCCTGACCTGCAGGCTGGTGAAAACTGGCAGCCTCATGAACGTAAACGTGTCAGAACACTTTCAAACATCCTGCAAGTACACCCTGTGCAAAAATCCCCATCCCTCTCGGCTCTCTCAAATGGCTAAACTCGTGTTCGCATAGTCCAAAAATACTGCATTATCAATCAAAGAGACAACTCATACATCCCATGTCCAAACGTTGCCTTGAGAGAGACAGCACAATCCAAAGGATTAATACCATGGGGATACGGGTGTATAGAGTTCATTTTTCAGAAGCATGCGCCGGCTGCCAATTTTTGCGACCACATTGCTTGCGTGCACTTGTCTCTTTTGGGTGCAGCAGCGCACATGAATTGCGGTATTTCTTCTGGGTCAATATTCCATCACACAGACTCCAAACTCATGGTTACAATCTGTGCGACACCCAGAATAGATACCTGCCGCTTCCGTCAGACCACAACACCTGGTCCACGTCTACATGCATAAGCCGAATACATGCTACTGACAGTTTAACATAAAGGTGAGAAACGCCTTACCTTACTAGACAGTGAGTTTACGTGAGAGCTTTTTGTTCCACGTTAAAGATACAATGCGACAGACACTGATGCCGAGCTCAGTTCACTTTGACTGGGACATGACGCAAGAGGGTTTAGGCGGAAGACGCTGCCTTGTCCCAGTAGAGCCCATGGAGTAGCGCAACTTTCGGCGATCAATGGTACTTTCAACACGAGGCCATCCACTCCAAATTCCGAAGTGGCACAAAGGATGAGATAATAGCAAACAGAATGTGGATATTAATTGTTTTGTACAAGGTCAGCAGACGTTAACGAGGTTTCTGGGACAGTCCTATTAGCATTCCAGCAAGCTGTTGACGAGTGTTGTATCTGCTTTCGCTCTAAGCATGACATATGTCAACCCAAAAGCGCTTTTGTCACTATCAAATAGGTCTCACCGGAAACGTCACCAACAAGTAAATATAAGTATCGTTTTGTCTTAATTTTATCACTTTAAATGCAGCTTCGTGTTTGCAAATTCAATATGCAGGCGCACACGTTGGTGTCCATTGAACATGGAATCATTTGGCAAGCGCATTGTCTCGATAGACCACTACACACTTCACAGTCAAACATACGCCAAGTATTTGTCCCATGAAAGAACCCCCGGATGGAATGCAACAATGGTTGGTGAATAAAACCTACTACCAAATAATACAAAAAAACAAAACAAAACGTGAAGCATTCTGTGACAAACTAGGGAATATTAATGCCAACCTTTTCAAACCCCTTGTTTCGGGTAATGAGCACGTGGTGTCTTTTCCAGGGATGTCGTTAAGACAAATTGCTTATGTCGTTGATAAACAGCCAAAAAACAAGTGACATGCAAGTCATCTATTTTAGTCAATTTTAGAAATTCATATGTCCGTAGCAGTATAAAAATATTCAGATCAGGCCTTTTCAATATAAATGTTTAAAGTTTATTGTAAAAGAGTTTATCTCGTAAGTCCACGTTATATATGGTATCCACACAAACGCCATCGGTTTAGATTTTTCCAAATAGCAACATATCGGCTTGCCAATGTCTTAGGAATACTGGCGACCAGCGTTTGAATCTCTTGTATTATGCCGTTATGGTCAATTTAAGACATTACTTTGGGCTTCCTTTACCACATAAAACAAATTAACTTTTCGACTTGCATGCACAGCTCGGGAGTTGAAGTACAGTACCCATGTGTTATCCTGAAGTTACATACTGATTCTGTATTCTCAGCGCAGGACTCATTTATCATCGCTCATACTATCAATACATTCTTTAAATGATATACCGCCATTACAATGTTTGCACCATTTACACTTTGGTCGACCTGCCTGATGGAAGCCATCATCGATGTTTCCTTGGTTTGCTCGTTATATGCCCTATAGCGCGCCAAAGTTTTTTGGTCTTACCGGTAGGCATCAACGTGAGATGAAAGTCATACCAATAGAGTATAATAAATTTTTATTTTATTCTATTTTTGCCTGCTCAACATACGCAGGTCAATTCATCCTCTGACAAATGTTATCCTGCCTGTCGTCTCTACCTTACTCTCACACTAGTTCTGCAGCTATCCCTTTTCTTTTTTTCCTTTTGCTTGACGGACATAGATATTTATCTGAGAACTACCTTTTTAAGAAATATGTAATTATCAAACAATCTTTATCCATAGTCTAGTCCGTCCCGCTTTTCTTTGCATTATTTGTCATGTCTTAAAGTCCCGTGTACTTTTACAGGTACCACACTTTCAGAAACTGAAAAATACAGCATCAGTAAAATGCAAGTGCCCGGATGCAGCCAAGGGTATATGCATTCATTGCAACGAAGCACTAAATGTGCAAAGCCTGTAAGCAAATTAGATCCGAAACATATTTTATAAAATGTGAAAGCAAATGGACAAAGGAACAGTGATTATCATTCGTTTCAGGGACCGCAAAACATATCATCTAAGACGCCTACACCATGGTATCTGGACCTTGCATTTTATACAGCAGCAAATACAAATTTTGGAAACAGACTTGAAAAAATAATTTAAGAAAGGTGGAGAATATCACTGTTTGTCCGCTTCTGTTACATCAAACGGGCCTGAACTCACCAATCTCACCTACCTCGTAAAACGTCTAACTTTGCACCTCACAGCCAAAATCCGAACCTCAAAACAAAAAATGTACGTCACAACTACTTCATATATAAATATATATATATATATATATATATATATATATATATATATATATATATATATATATATATATATATATATATATATAAGCAACTGAGCAATGAATAAATTCCTTTTTGTCCACATACCTCCTCTCTCTCTCTCTCTCTCTCTCTCTCTCTCGTTTGATTACAACCTATTACGTGTTGTTAATGTCATGCTTTCGTACATTTATTGTCTGCCGTACGTAAATTACCCAGCATTGCCCATTTTACATATTCGATGGATCACACGAAGTATGCACACGGTGAGAAAGTACGCTACCACACGTAAAGATTAGTGCAAAACACCAAATTGTAATGGCATAACTTACCTGCACCTGAGGCAGCCCACCTTGTACGTGAATCTTTGACATAAGTTTTGCATCGTCTACGTTTATATACGCACGCTGTCACCCCCATGGGAACTACGTCGAACTGGTATTATGTTGGATAGTGGCTTGTGGGGTCTAGACCGTTTGTTAATGGCAATAACACTTAACTTCTATGAAATATGTATGCAGGGAAAACATAGATAAAGATTTCTGCTTTTACTAACATTGTGATTAATGGTACCGTAGCTCCAGTGAAACTTGTTGAAGTCCGGAGCAGCTTTCACGAGAGTCTTTAACACATGTAACTGGGTTTTGGTGATGTATCGTTCCTAAATGGATATTAAACACTCAAGCACTGGTCTAACATGCTACAGCCCGAATGGAATTGGCCACTAAATGAGATGTTAGCACTGGAGGATAGAGATGAACATTCCACTGGCAAGATATACTGCTATGTTGCTTTGACTTTGACATTTTAGATATGAAGGTGTGCCCCAATATAGTACAAATGTCACTGCATGGTCCATTTTGCTTCATATTTTATTAATAACATCCCAGAAATTGGTTAAAAGCTTTTGTTGGTCACCATTATAAACCGCACACGTATTTTTCAAAGTGTTATTTAAAAAATCAACTCTTAACTTGAAAAAAGTTCCATTAATTTAATATTTATGCAGTTAATTTGGGGGGCTGCAACATCAATGTTAGCAGCGAAACTATCCGGACAACCAAACAAATAGCCATGGTTTACATGTACAGTGGGATATCACAATTTACCGAAACAGTGTCCTGCACAAGAACTGTGTTAGGTAAATAAACCGGGGTTTAACCTTTTGCATGGTGTCTGCAAATTGAAACCGGCACCCTAACATATTTTTCGGTTTACCGAACAAACAATTTATCCGTGCACTTCATAAGCATGCAAATATTTTATGAAGGTAAACAAAGAAATCATATTACAAGATGTTTCTCTGGTGTTAGTTTGACAACTTTTCTCTTGTTCCATTTGACTAGCAAATCAAGATGTTCACGATTACCATCTCAACAGTTTACTGTACTGAAAGTCAGACGAATCAAAGTTTGCCAGTGGCAAATGTTTTTCTGCGTTCGGGGCAACATGCGACTATTGCTCAATAGGTATCAATCAAGTACTCAACCAATTTCCATCAAGACGTTAAATCATACCTACGCAGGCAAATGAAACGGCCAGTCCAGCACACAGTACATGTAGCTTCTCTTATTACCAGGCAGTTGACATACAAATACAAAAGATGACTTTTGAAGGTATAGACACATTGTTACGCTCTATTTGTATCAAGCTACTAAGCATTGTTCCAATTGCTAACATACAATGTCCCTTATACGTCACAGGTTTTGTTCTATGAGTTTCAAGTGAGTGGCCAGGACAAAATACGTCAACAGTGCACATGACTTGAAAGCAAAGTCCTTTTTTCAATAACAAAACCACCACTTTTCATTTATCGTAAACCATGGACATATAATACCTCTCCAACGGACAACACAACAATTTATTCAAACAACCTAAATCTTTCACAATTGCTTACGGTGATCAGTTTGGTTTTTCGAAAATTGAAAATAATCAGAGATAAAACGTAGCTTAAAGTGGGGTGAAGTGCATGGGGTGATAATTAAGGTACTGTAACGGGAGGAGACTTGGTTTTGGGAATAAGCCAAAGCATCGGTCCCTGTTGTTACTTAAGAACAGACAAAGCATTCACTACAAAGCATTTACCTAAGTCCCTCAACATCACATTAGTTGCCGTTTTCAGGCAACCAGGATTTCACTAAAAGCATTTCCAGTTTCATTTGTTGCACTTTAAAGAGTAGCATCAGGTCATCCTCAAAAAGCAGCGAAATAGTAATTGAAAGAGCAACACCATAAAAGTTCGCTCGGTTCTGCATTGACTTTTTGCTCAGGCTGTGTTGAAAGCAAACCTTAGTTCAGGAAACTTAAGTGCATTTCTAGGTAGCTTGAATACATGAATGTGTGTGAAACTGCCTTAACTTCCAGACACCTCTGGAAATAGTGTCCGGTAAACTTGTTATGAAAGAGTTGAAATACATCGTTAAAAATGTGATATTTCCGACAAAAACGTCAACTTTGAATTATTTCAGTTTTCTTACCTTCCTTAAGCACAGATTAACATTAATTTAATGTAAAACAGCTATAACGCTAAAAACACTGGGCGTCGCTTGGCACACACGAGTCGGACGATGACAAGCATTCTGAGACATCTTTTGATACTTTGCTGCTGAAACATATAACGCCATTTCAGGTTAGAAAAGAAAAAATATAAAATTTTGTAGAAAAGAAACAACAAAAATGCAATGTAGTTCTTTCACAAGCTCATACAGGCCACGACGATGTACGTGACTTGTCTCCCACATGGTCGTCTTAGTACTTTAGAGTGTAAATGGTCTAAAACAAGTCAAGCAGACAAAACCATGTACTTCCTCATTAAATAAGTCTATAAATACCGTTATCATCATCATCATCATCATCATCATCATCATCATCATCATCATCATCGTCGTCGTCGTCGTCGTCGTCGTCGTCATCATCATCATAATCATCATCATAGTAGCTAGTACCCATGTATATATCCGCACCTTCTATTCATTTGATCAAATGCGTAATATATCTGTTATCTACAAGGCAGAATCAAGCACTCTGTTTGTTACTCTTCTAGTTGTCCAGTATAGATAACACGGAACTTGGTCTGCTTTGGAGGCAAATACATGCATATCTGATACGTTATATGATTGTTTTATATGGACAACTCAATGTATATTAAACTCAGGTAAATGGCACGGTTGCAGTCCAGTCTGATATATTTATTTGCCAGGTATCTAGGTTTAATGTGTTGTGTTCCAAATCCGGAAAGCATCTTACAGGCATCCCCTTTCAAAAAAGCAGAAATTTCTCAATGTGTCAGAGAATAAGGTGAATGTCCCGTGATGGTCACAAAAGCTCAGATGAACTGCATATGTCTTCTGATCCACAAAGCCTATATCACAACAAAGCAATTACGCCTAATTCTGCAACGATATAATATAATATTGAGTGACAGTTGTCTGCAGAATCAAAGTGTATCTTTCCAGTCATTTTACCTAAATGATGTCGTCACACGCGAAAATAGTGGACATTCATTTCTTTGCATAATCTAGAAATGAAACATGACCGATTCAAGAATTTAGAGACTGCCAAAGGTTGATAATTGATGCCTGACACAGAAACTGGATACATAAGTATCCCATTGATACATCTTGAATCTCAACATATGTAAAGAAAATTTCATGATCAATTTGAGATATATAATATGGCTATTGAGCATAATTTTGTGGATGAATCCTTGAATGCCTTTTAAACCATGTATTCTCGTGTGCACACCCTTTGGCCCGACAGTAGTAATACTGGGTGAGATCTACGTTTGAGATGCACGTTCATCTTTTCACCACGACCGAGTTTCCCTATCTGATATCATCTAAATTAATTCGACTCACTGACGTCACTTTCCTTTCGGTTTTCACGTGCTTCCAGCTCGTCTTTCCCCCACGCTCCCTTTAAATTGCTGTTTGCTGAAGCTGGCTAATACCGTGCATTCACGCAAAGTGTAGATTCACTTCAGCTATTCAATAAGATGCATTTAATTCCCTATGCTTCCATTCAATCATATATTTCCAATCTGTTAGCTGTTTAATTGAACCTTCGCATCAATTTAATTTATAACTTATACTTGTCGAACACTGTATAACATAACTTTAATTTCTTATACGAAGTAGGCAGTATGAAATGAACTATGTATGCATTTCCTAATGTAAAACAAAAATCTGAAAGTATCTATCCAGTTTCTCCAAAAAACATTTATACAAATTGATATTCTTCCAAGGGAAATGCTTATTATCTAAATCCGCAGGAATTTCACGTGAATTGACATTGGTTAATAATGTGAAGTTAGATAATTCGAACAACAAATCTTACTCATTTTTCCACATTCTGATAGCATGAGTTCAAATATTTAAATTTGGGCCCCAATTAAGGTAAAACCTCATTATACGCGTGAATAATGATAATACGGTACCAGCTGGGACGATTTTTCTGCCACTATGTCCCAAGCGGATATTCTATATCAAATTTTCAAGACTACGCTGACGCCAACGTTTCTTTTAAACAAGATCAGGGCATATATTAACCTCTTCCATACTTTCGTATTGACATCGCGTTGCCAATATTGGGGCTCTTACAACTCTTCAAATGGCAGATCGAATTAAGCAACGCCGGAGTGAATAGTTATATTGAACAAGCGTCTTCTATTTTTCACGTGTTACTGATCTCGTCAAGTGATATCCGGTTTGTATTTTACCGGCGTAAATACGGTTCTGCAACTGTGCCCAGCAAACTAATGTGAAATATAATGCACCAGAATTGCAAGAGCTGAGCAATGTGACAGCATTCAAACAATTAATTTGTTTTATTATAATGTTTTAACAACTTTGCTTTAATATGTTTTCTTCACCGTTGATATACCAAATGAAGTATATGTCGGTTAATGTCAAATATTTACTGGAATAAGCCTTTTGCTCTTGCACAAGCTGCACAGCTTATATTTACTAAATTACCGATACAACATCTTAGAAGAGTAAGCCTGTTTGCCACGCAAACCTGGAGAAAAACCGAAAATCGGAGGAGTGAAAAGTTCGTTGCAGAACGTATTCACCACACACACACACACACACACACACACATATGTATATATATATATATATATATATATATATATATATATATATATATATATCCAACTGCTGTTAAGTGTTTAAACATTTTATCTTTGCCCTAAAAGTTTTAATAGCTCATTATAAAAGTGAATTATGATATGGTACCATCAGGATCAAACTTGCGTTGAACAGGTTTCCCCAGATATCCTATCTCGAATTTCCGAGATTACGCTGAGGATCAGAGTTTTGCAAATATATTCTCAACCTTTCATAAGATACGAAACATCAGATTGTGTCCTAAGGCCTGTAAAGTTAAAATGATTGATGCATTGCTCTTAAATAGATAATCTGTGTGTTAAAGTCTAACTAGAACGAAGGATCACCGGCCTTTCAGTGAAGTCCAAATTGTTCGCATGTCCAGGAACAAGGCCAAAAATGCAGGAAATTTGAGAACGCTGATATTCAGCAAGTGAAAGATTTGTCAAGCAGCAAACTTGGACAGAATCTGGGCAGACATAACACGCTATGGATCACCACACGCACGGCATACGGGCTTGTACCAACAAGCTTGCACACACACACACACACATCGAAGGGAAGTCGTGAGACTAGTAATAAGTCCTTTAAAAGCACTATCATCACTGATCATTGCATGTCTATCTATTTATTAACTCTGTGGACATTTCATCGTATATTTATAAAAAGAATGCGACAAGTAGAAAACAAGAGGGCTGTGTGAACAGCCCATGCTCAGCTGACTTAGAGATTCATCACACTTGTGGCTCTGTGAAGTTGGGATAAGATCGAGGTCACCCATGTACTGAGTAAGTATGACCTCTAGGTACGAACACGAACACGTAAAATTGATGTATGTTGCACTGTGACCTCAGAATTGAGGTCAAGGTCGACCTTCTTAGAGAAACATTAACATGTGCAACATCAAGATCATAATTCAAAATAGATCTCAAGTTATCTAGAGAACAGTAAATTTTATGTCAGCTGTCCCGTGACCTTGAGAATTAGGTCAAAATTCAAAATCACTGGAACATGACCACTTGCACAAAATAGGTAGACACTTATTAAAGGTACATCCCTAAAACGTTTGACAAAAATCTGGCGAAAATTATTTAAGTTATAATCATTAAATGCGATTCCCATGTTAAAGTTTCGTATTAAAACTTGTCGAAAGATTTTCCAAAAAAAACGTAAAAAATTCAAAAATCACTGGAGCATTACCATTTGAACATACTTGGTAGAGACACACCCAAGGCACATTGCCATCAAGTTTGAAGTCAATTCACCGACAGATTCTTAGAAGGAGTAAAAAATGTGAATTAACATGATTTTGCTCATTACTTGTATAGTAATCAATACGGAAGGTGCATTTACCGATAAGTACCCAAATTGAAAAAAAAAATAGTTAAAAATCAGGAATCCACAGCAGTGCTACTCTTGTACACCGAACATAATCACCAAGTTTCAGCTTAATCTGAGTGATGGTTTGGGAGGAGAAGTTAGAAATAGTACAAAAACACCCCAAAAAAAAAAAATAATAGAAAAATTGCAGCGCCACCTGGTGAACAAACTAATAACAAGCGGTCTCTCGGAGTGTTCCTGTGTGATATCGAAGCAATTCAGTAAGTGGTTTGGAAAATTTGCCCAAAAAGAACATTTTTTTTTTTAATCCAAAAAACACTGCAGCATGACTAATTGAACAAACCTGGTTGAGACCTACCCAAGGTACATTGCCACCAAGCTTGAAGTCAATGTGGCTGACGGTTTCAGAGAGAGAAGCCAAAATGTGAATTAGCATTAGAATGCCCATTCACTTGCATAGTTATCAATAGGAAAGGTGCATTTATCGATCCCTAGGAGTGTTCCTGTGGGATATACAAGCAATGGGATGAATGGTTTCGGAGAAATTTTTTTAAGATTTGCCCGAAAAAGAGAACCCAAAATCTCCCCCAAAAATCCAAGAGTCACTGGAGCGTGATCATTTAAATAAATTGGTAGTGACCCACCCAAGGTAAATTGCCACCAAATGTGAAGTAAATCTGGCTGACAGTTTTGGAGAAGTCGATAATGTGAAGTGTGGACGGACGGACAAAAGACCATTGTATAAGCTCAGCTGCCTTACAAGTCAGCTGAGCAAAAAACGATGGACGCGTCTCTGTTTTCAAAGCATGTTTTAAAAATTTGGGCGAAAACTAGGCCTACATGTTCGGAATATACACGTTCGGCCAGCTGGAGGTATGCCATCCACTCTGAATAACCTTGATGAAGCAAAACAGTCGTCTGACTTAGGTTTCGTTTGTGGCAAGCACAGAATAGTTGAAAGTCCAATCTTGTTTATGTTCTTAGTATGTCTGATTGACAGAGATACATTGGTTTACCTGTGTTTTTTACTGAGCGGTGTACAAAGACGTTTCCTTTTATTCAGATGAGCAAAAGGTGTGATGTAATGGTTAAAAGTGTCTTAGTCATCCTCAATGACTGCTTCAAATGTTCTAAATTTCAAAACCTGCCAAAAAAAGTTGCTCGAATTATGTAATCCGAAACTGTATTGGTTTTTCAGATCCGTAAAAACAACATTATTCACTTCTGTACAAACACAAAAGTTATCTCAAAACAGAAAGGAAGAGGATAGATTTCCAATTCAAAAATATAAATCTAGATGGGTTTTCAAAGCCAGGGTATAAATCTTACCGTAGAAATATACGCAATAAACTTCCAACTATTAGCAGTGGAGCTTGAATCAAGAAATACACAGAATTTACACGAAAGAGTCCATAAATAGCTACAATTCAAAATACATGCGCACCTCAAATATGCTGAAACAATCAAGAAATACCTGCACTTTAAATTACATCCGCACTTTAAATATGCTTAATTAGTGGAGCTGAATCAAGAAATACACAGACTTGACACGAAACAGTAGAAAAAAAAACGCAACTCAAAATACATGTGCACCTTAAATATGCTTAATTATTGTCTCATTTTTAAAATGCCATTGTATGAAAATAGTGCTCCTGCAAAATATCCGTGACAAATCCCATAGCGATAACCAGAAATTGCTTCCTTGCTTTCTAAGTGTTATGATTGGACACAAGACAAAGAAATTCATTTAGATTAATTTCTTTGTGAGAATGGTGGACACGTTGTTATTTAACCAAAGGTATATGGCGTCCGTTTCCAAGTTGAGATCGAAGTATACCACATACTGATAATTACCATATCACACTTATGTTACCAATTATTGGGACGGCTTATAGGATATTCCCCTGATCAACAGAAGCATTTATGATCGCAAGCAATATACCTACCAAATGTATATTTAGTTAGTTTAATCAAAGACGATGGAGTGTGTAATAAACGTGTCACAACTCTTTATTGGTTTTAATGGTAATATTGTGTGATGGCGCAGTACAGAAAGCAGAACGTTTATGTCCTACAATAGTGTTTTCATGACTGCCACAACTTTAAATTGGAAATAGTATTTTTAATTTCCCTTGTAATGTGCTGAAAAGGCATGCTTTCTCCTTGGTATAAGTTATAGAAGAAACTGTTTAAATATTTATGTACGAGCGAAAAGCATTGTGGCAGTGGCAATAATGATTGTTTTCCTTGCTTATAAAATGTTTCATAAAACAAGGAAGAAAGCGTAAGAGTTAAAAACAAATTTACCCCAGACAATTGACCAATGTAAGTGAGCAATACTCTTGGCTCAGCAGCGACAGCGCCACAAGTTCAGTAAATAATCAACTAAAAGTCTTGGCAAATTTCGTGTCTCTCATTGCAATCGCGACGAATCTACACCAGAAAGTCTTTAGTGGTAGAAGAGAGATATACTGAAGTGAAATGCAAAATATGGATGATCAGCACAGAAACATCACATGCGATGCTATTAAATGGAGGTAATAACAGCACTTTGTGAGAAACTAAAACATCACAATTCAATCAGCTGCGTGACTTTGTCTGGCAAAATAATGTAATTTTCCCAGTTCACGCACAACCCAAAATGGACCAGGTTTCGTTAAGTTAAAACACTTTTCTCACTTATCTGATGTGTCTGCCAGCTTTGTGTAAATGACTCTCCAAGCTAGTCCTCGTTTGCTTGAGTACGTCAGACTTGCCCGCCTCAGTGGAGACCAGATCATCAAATATTCACGCGATGTTTATGCAGTCTGGTGTAGGCAATGTCAGCTTTGTCAGTGAAACATGACAGGTCAGCAATGTAGCCAATCACAGGGAGAGTGTTATTGTTTGGATAAGGAGCCGAAAACATTTACGAATAACGGACCGAACCAAGAAACGGCGGAAGTAATACCCATAATAGGATAAGGTTCTATGTAGGGTACAGCCATGCATATCTGACGCAAGAGAACCAGATGATTTACATCAACAAGAAAGGAACCTTCGTGCTAGTACGCCCAAATGTCAATGTTATATCATTAAGATATATTTTGTGCTTCCCTTGAAAAGTCACATCTACACACAACAGTCGTGAGCTTTGTGTTGTACAGAAGAATGATGTCCAAACATGGATGTTGGGCCTGGTGTCAAAATGAACGATGAGGAGAAATTGGAGATACCCTGTTGAGGCTCAGAAAGACCAATTCGTGCTCCTACATTAAGCTGCCTGGATTGTCTGTATACGTTCTGTTTAGTGTCTCATATTTTTCAATTGAGTTTGCACATTTATAATACAATGACTGAGCGTGCCTGTTAAACAACATCTGGGTTTTTTTGTTTTTATTGCTGCAGGGTGGCAGGCCAATAGAGTATACATGTCAAGACAGCCATTCTGTTCATTGCATCACGGGACTCCTGAAGTCGCTTGCGACTGGAAGCCTTCAAGTTCAACTTGGGGAGACAGAGCTCCCATTGCCGGTGAAAAAATCCGGTGAACATGATTAAACTCTGTTTATTTTATTTTCTTTTCTTTTATGTTATTTCATCTCTATTTTAATTTATATCATTTCATAAAAAAATAATAATTATCATTATTTGATCCTTTCAATCGATATGATACATAATCCCGCGAGCAAGAAAATGTGGTATTTTGCGAAAATCTGTGATGCAAAAAGTGCACCCACAGCTAAATAACTGGGAAAGTAACTAAGTTTCTTACACAATAAAATTAGGACTATAATTACTATGCAAAATTTTGCATTTAATTCTTTTTATACAATTCAGTAAAGCACAAAGACAAGATAGCACTCCAAAATGTGAAATTAAATGAAATAGAAACAGGCTGAATAATCTAAAAATATATTTTCTATCCTTGTTTTTAACGAAGAACCTTCCAAGTTTTTGTAACAGCGGCCTTTACAAAATCCCTACACTTTCAGTATTGAAGTAAAGTCCGCTTCAGGTGGCTGCGTCTTGAACGATATCGGTTCCACCACTACTTTTTTTCTGTTGTCCTTGGGACTGTTTGAGCTAGCCGGACTTTGACATTTGACGTGTGTTCATCACTTACAAAATACAAAGATTTTAAGTCAATGGATCCTTCGGGATTAGGACCTGAACGACTGTGGACAATGCTTTTAAAGAACACCAAATGTGAATACAGTTGGATTGTGTAGTTTCTCTACCTGTTACACATATTTATGACCCGTTTTGGGTGGCGACAGAGGCGTACCAGACTCACTTCGTTGTATATTGAATTTGGCGCTGCCATGAATGGTCAGTATCGAAAAGAACACTTTCCGAATACAGCATTAGAACCCTGCAACGCAAAATAGGTGCGTCCCTGGTGTTCAGGTCAAAGTAAGACCCTTCTAAACAGTGCTTAGTAATAATGGAACATGGCTGCGCTACGTAACACAAAGCAGTGTCGAACAGCTAAGGATATGAGTCAGAAACTGTCAACGCAGACCTGTATCTGAGATTCCCCATTTTGAAGAAAGCAAAGGCTGAGGATCATGGAACAAAGGAAAAAGATAAGTAATTACAGCCAATAATATCTTGCCTATTCCTTAAGTTCTGATGAATGCCCATTCATCATCTACAGCTGTTCATTTTCCATGGCTAATATTTGACGTTATGACTACCGCTCCTTCCTAAGGGAGAGTGTTCATATGGCTTGTCTGGGCAGATCCTGCGTTCATACAGGTGTTTGACACACATTATTTTATGTAAGTGTAGGTGAAAATGACAATAAGGGGTCCAAGAAGTCATGCATACATATATGCTTATTTTGCTAATTTTTACATTTATGTAATTTAATATTTTGTCAACAGTTTCAAACATATATTTCATCTAGTTCAACCATAAAAACTAAAAGGCCATAGCACCTAAGTACATTATACTGTAGTTTCTATCAAACGACGAAAGCAAGACAAATACAGACGTTATTAGCAGAACTTGTTTACGTATTTGCAACTTGCTGGGCTGTTGGCACGATCAAAATGACCGAAGGCTCAGTAAATGAAAATCTTTTATTGGATTTACTGAGTGATTACTTCTTTTGTAATATAAGGCGTTAGGGATCTGTGCTTTCTCCTTAGAATGTGGTGGAACTAACTTTGCGCGATGCTTTTTTAAAGTGCAAACTTAAAAGTACATGTATTCATCTATCAAGATTGCCCATAAACCTAGTTTTCAAAATGCCCTCTGGAATGGACTTCAGGTCTACTGAAATTAGATATTATTGCCACAAAACACTGTAAAGCAGGGATGCAATCTGAGTGTAGTTTGCGGACAAACATATTTCCTTTCATTCTTATTCCAAGCAAACAGAAGTTCCAGCTTTAAAACAAAAACAAAAACTTCATGTCCTAGGCCTTCCTAGGAAAGTCATCTTTCAATAAGCATACTGCATGTCGGACTCTACTCCTAATGTATTCAGACTTTACGCATACTTAATGAGATATATCCCTCCAAAATCCATATTTGGACACGACTCATTTACAAAGTGAGATCATATTGATTTTCACTGTTAAAACCCCATATGAAAAACCGCATACGGATTGTCACGTGACGTAGCACTGCTGGTATAAATACCATGAGGGCAGCTTGCTCAGACACCGAGCTCGATACTCTGTATTGTAATGCTTACAATGCGTGGTTTAAAATCACTAAGTCTCATGCTTTGCTATTCATTCATTTTCCCTTAGTGTGCTTGTTTGATTTAGACTTGTAACTAGCCCCGACTTTTTAATGTTCTTTTATTTCTATCTGTTTGGTTCCTTCTTCACTCAGATAAACATGAATTATGCTACCTTATTTTCAAACTAATTTGCCATATCTTTGGTCTCTTCCAAATGCAATAACAAAAATCAATGTCATGGCCTTCCTCATAAACCTCTTACAAGTTACCTGTCAAGCAAAAATCATAGTGAACGTATAGTCAAGCTAAAGCCATAATATCTGGTGGAGAATCCGGGTATAACTGAGCCTCAAAGCAAGAGCCATTAACACTGCCCTAACAGTATATGCCTGTAACCAGAGGAATGACGGAAGAACAGTTCACAGATGACGTCAGTTACCCGTGCTACTGAAAGACCAAATAGGGGAAATTGAGGCAAGAGCGGATAATGTGGCAGAGGCAACACCCATAGAATTTAACAACATTTTTACATTCACTAACATTCAGTGGCTCGTCACTTGAAAACGCTAAGTCATTCCTGAAGAACTTCCTGGCATGGGCTGAATTGGCCAAATGAAGTGATGAAAAAAAGTTTAAAGGTTTCAAATTATTACCACAAGGCATTGCCAAAATTTGGCATAGAGAGGTGGATCGAGACACCAGATCTGACTGGGAAAGTCGGTTTCAACATTTAATAAAGGATTAAGAAATGAAGAGGATAAGCAGACTCTAGAAGTTACACTCCACAGAAAAACACAGCAAGCAGGAGAAAGTGTTGACATTTGCTCAAATGTGATGAGAAAATTATTAAGTTAAACAAAAGAATGATTACCTCTTTTTGTGCATGGCCTGAGGCAACAAGTTAAATTATTTGCATTGAGCAAAATCCCAAGTCTTTAGATGAAGCAAATAGTGCTGCTCGCCTGTACCAATGTGTCAGGGCAGTGACTCATCAGCCACCCTGTGTAAATACAAGCCCCTCAAATGACATTAAAGGCGTCATAGAGACACTGGAAAAAGAAGTCATAAGTCTCAGAAAACCAAAGAAAAAAAAAGACAGATATGGAAACTCAAACCAAGCTGGAATATGATAATATTGGGTGAAATGTTTTGTACCAGGTGCAATGAAAGGGCAATTATTCTTAATCATGCCAATACAGAAATATCAGCGTTCAAGAGTAGGTCTCCCATATTTTACATGTGGAAGACAAGCTAGGTATCATGCACAAAATTGTGTCCCTCAATATTTTGTACAATATCAAAATCACGGCTCACCAGGTTTTAGAATGCAAAATTGTGCTCCAGAGAACTCTGTTTCACCAATCTTTGGTCCTCAAATTTTAATCCTAGGCCATTTGCTCTACAATATAATCAGCAAAATGTACACCAGTTAATCCTCACTTTTTTAAATATCAGCAATAAGTCTAAAATTTTATGAGCAACTGACCTCACATATTGATTGCAAAATGTAATGCCAGTACCGCAACAGGAAATGAGATGCCAGTTCTGGGTCAAACACATATAGCATTTGGTATGCTGAATGGAAAAACAAAAAGCCACAAATCAGTCAACAAATCAGTCAATAAAGTCCAAATTATACCAGCAGTGTGCACGATTTAATATTACGCATTGATTATTTTACAAAGTATAAAGCAGCAATAGACCTTTCAACAAGAAGTGTTACCTTTATAAAATAAATGTCAAGTATGGCTTACTGATGGCGTGGAGATGCCAAGCAATACCATAACGAATATAGTGTTCAAACTAAGAACACAGATCATAGGAAATTGAACAGCATTACAAAAACACAATTGTACACTTTCCTTTGAATTGGTGACACCCTTGACAGCTCAGAAATTAGTCTTCCTATCCTATATTTAGATTTAAATTGCTGCAGTGGTTTTGTCTATTTTCTATGGAAAACCTGGTGCAGAGAAGACTGTATTCATTACTCATGGTGCTTATACGAATTTTAAGGACAGCTAGGACACCAAAATAAATCACAATTTAATGGATCCTAGCTCAAATGATAACAAATCAAATATCTGTGTAATCTTCATATTCCAAAAATTAATATGTCCCGTGTTTGGGTGTCTGTGATGTAAATTGTTGAATAAACAATTGAAAGTTGGCTGCAAACGATCCAGTCCATAAATGTCTACATGAGTCAGTAATTATTTGTGATAACATTATAAGTACACTTCATGTCAATCCTGACATATTAACAACAAAAATGATCCTGTGATTTTTTGTGTTTGGCTTAGTTATTTTCTGTTATCCATCCCCAAACTTTGACATTTCAACTTTTCCCTTTGATTTCCGGGATGTTCATTTTCATCATTTCATAAAAAAAGAACACAGCAAAGTTTTGAAAATCGCTGATTTGTTATCGCAGTTCAGACATTACAGAGTAAAAGGCAGTAAACCAGATTAAATTTCGCCCAGCCGTTTTCTTGAGATAGACATTCCCAACTGCAATTGTGGTCATATTATACTTTCTGAGAAAACGAGCTTCAAAGGCCTTTGATGTTAATCGTTTGCCTTTGAAACCAAACAGTTTGCTCAAGTTTAGCTGATATTTATACAAAACGGAGTAAACATCGTCCCAACACATTTGGTGAGCTTGTCAATCAATTATTGACTAATCACATGAGTAAGGGAGTCTTTGAAGTTCGGAAAACATTATTCAGTGATCTGTCAAACGGCGACAGCAAAAATCTGGTTTCAAAGCATGACGTCCTAGAGGCAGCCCTTCGGTCCTCGTCACTTCATGCCTGGCAACAAAACTTGTGTTGCCTTTGTTTCAGTAGGGTGGCCTACGGCCGCTCGTGATCAGTGGACAGGTGGCAGTTTTGGTCCTCCGTCCCCCCCCCCCACCTCTTCATCCCGTTTTTAGGGAGAGTTTTTTATTGTATGTACTCCTATCTGTATATTTTATTTATTTAGCTATTTTGACTTCTCTGTATACTTTACGTAGTTAGCTTGTCATTATTTTATGATTATTTTCTCAATGAGTTTCATTTCTCCTTCCAACCTGAGTTTTGTATCCCTATTTCGTATGTTTTCTGTTTTGTTCATGTTTATGCTTATTTCGATGTATTCATTTGTACATTTTATTTCCTCATCCTTTGGAGTTCGATAAAATAGAATTATGTACATGGGTATTGTTGATTAAAATTCCACTTTTTCATGCCTGTCTTTGGTGTGCAGGGCCAGTGGGGTTAATCCATCACAGCATGACCTCTGATGGAACATTGTCTGACAATTTGCGCTATTCCTGAACATTTAACGTTTCCCTTCATTTGAACGCAAAACAAGCAAGCATAAATTAAACGACTAAGACTGTGATATGTTTGCAAGTTTGCTTCATTTCCCTGTCCACAAACACACTCTCGGCTATGCTGCCTGATTTTGCAGCGCCGCCATGGGCAGTTGCTACCTGTAACCATGTAACAGACTGTTAAGTATGATTGACGGGTAGCATTATTTGGCTAAGCAGCTGAAAACCAAAAGAATGACACATGGACATTCCGATGTCCACATGCCTGTTGGGGGGGGGGGGGGGCATTTTTCTCATTTTTCTACTTTAGATAGGAGCTTAAAATTTTGTCAACTTATAGAAAGGACATTTATCTTGTAAAAACCGTTAAAATCTCAAAATCATCCATACAACTGTATTTATTGTCTTACCTGTCTATAAGCAATTATATTTGGACTGAGGTGAGGAATTCTGGAAGTGTTTGGCAAAGGTTAATGGACAGTGTGCTCATGGGGATTAAATCACGTTATTGCCCTATGCTACCAGGGTAATACCATAGTGTACTCTACTTTATTTGAAAGTCATTTGAAAAATTTGAGACAAGCCTTTGAGATGAACAAACTTAAAACTCGAGCCATGAAAATTTGAAGAATAAAGTCAAGAATCTTGGACCTATATTTTCGAAAGTTGTGTAGAAACCTGAGCTTGACAAGGTTAATGTCATAGAAAATTACCCAGTAACCATAATTAAAGGAGCTCGAGACAAGCCTTAGGAGTATTTGGATGTCGCAGATGATTCTGTGAAGACTTCTTCAAAATAGCCAATCCTCCCTTTCCTTCATTTAAAAAGTAAGCACTACTTAAGTCGACAACAGAAAACCAAGCTTTTGATTCTTTAAAATCACAAATTAACTTAACCAACAGTCCTGAAATACCTAGATTTTGTCCACAAATTCATTTTTTACACTACCAGTAGGAATGAAACTCGGGAATGATTCTTTCACAGTGTATCAATTGACCACAAAGGGTTATTATCTATGCAAGAAGACTGTTGAACACACATCAAAAGAATTACAGGACAACTGAGAAAGAATTGTTGGTTGTAATTTTGGCGTTCTGTTATTTTGCTCCATATCTCAGGGGAAGGGAATTAAAATTGGCTACTGACCACCAGGCATTAAAATGGATTCTGAATCAAAATGGGCCACAAGGTTGGTTGGCTAGATGGTTGGTAGCAGCACAAGTGTATCGCTACACTGTCACCTACAAACCGGGTATAATCGACAGTAATGTAGACCCACTAAGTTGGATTAGCCGTGTTCAGTTCATGATAAAGAACGGAATCATTTTCCCAGAAATGTTTCCTTTGGGTGAGGATTCTGGTAGGCTGGTCCAGCACAGCAATTGATATTCAATGACCTGAAGTATTTGCAAAGAAAAGATCCATTTTATGTGCCTGTAATAGAGTATGGACAAGCTAGACTACTCCCATAAAATGGTGCAGAAGCAATGTGCCTATCAAAAGAAATTTTTGACTTTATGTTGGTGCATGAAACCCTGTGTCACTTGGATTATCCAACAGGAATGGGGTTAAAAAGGACAGATTAGCACAACACACATTAACACCTGAAATATAAAAACCTTAGGTTCTGTCTGCTTTTCATGATGCCGTCACTGCAGGAGATCGTGGTACAGCCAGAATATATCAATCTCTCCAGAAAGATGATATTGGTGAAGAATGGCAGAATCAATCAAAACTTTGTCATTCTTGCCAAACAAGAAAGAGACCTAGCTGGGAAAACAAAGCACAGTTGATACCAAATCTAGTTGAAGGTCCATTTGACAGCTGTGCAATAGATGCAGTATTTCCCTTGTCAGTAACAAATAGATGCAATTGGTACATTTTAGTATTGTCGAATTACACAACAAGTTATGTGGAAGCCACTGTTGTTCCTGATAAATCTGAAACTGTAGCCCGAGTGTTTTTTTTTTTTTTTCTTTTTTTTTTTTTTTTTCTTTGATGAAAGTAATATCAAAACATTCAGCACCAAGGTTTTTGTGAAGTGTTCTTTATGCTAATTATCAGCAAGAATGGTTCTAGAGTCTAGTAACATCTTGGTCATCAGGAAAGTTAACACAAAACCATACTGACCACAAACAGGTGACCTAGTGGAAAGATTCAATTTGGCATTAATACAAATGTTAAGCTATTATACAGCCACGAAGAAAGACTGGGATGCATTCATTCCTGCTGTTTTGTTTGCCTACAGAATCTCAGCAGCAACTAAAACTAGATTATATTCACCATTCTTGTTGCTGTATGGGACACAGCCAAATGTCCCAACTGATGTGGTGTTGCATCCTTGCAATGTGAATGTGACAGTGTTTGTGATCATTTCAATTCAATTGTCAAAAGGAACATCTATTTCAGGACCTGGCCAGAAATAACTTACCTCTATTACAGGCAAAAATATTCAAGTTTATTCCATATGTAATTCTGAATTACTTTCTTTTCATAAAACTATTATGTATTTTGCTAACAATTTGAACACTCAGGCATTTTCTGCACATATTGTAGTGCCATTAGTGTTCCAAATGAAGTGGGACTGATGTTGGTTTTATCATTGTCTAATGAATATAGTTTGTTATTGTGAAAATCATGTCAGGTTGGCTCAAAGTGTTTAATGTGCAGCTGATACATGGTTACTTTGAATATGGGTAAATTTATACATATTTGGCTCTCTCTCTCTCTGTCTCTCTCTCTCTCTCTCTCTCTCTCTCTCTCTCATAAATAATTAGCATCTAAATCAGCTGACTGACAAGTTGACCTATGTCTGATTGTCAATGAAATAAAATTAAACTGTTACATGGAAGACAGCTGTACCTACAGTTACCATTAGGAATTTCAACATGATTTCTCTCTCTCTCTCTCTTTCTTTCTTTTCATAAGACCCTTTCCCTGATAACTGTGGTAGAATTTTACAATAATAAGGACTGTTTTACATTTTGAATTTCATAGAACCATGAGTTAGATATACATTATGCTTATCTGACTTGCAGATGACTTACAATGGCACACTACATTTTTAGTTCTAAATTATTACCTTAATAAATGACTTATTAGATGACTTGTGGGATTCTATGTTTTCTTGAACATTTAAATTTTCTTTTAAATATACTTCTGGGAACCATGGGTGAAATATGACTGCAATGCTAATAATTATTGGCTATCGTAATGCAATTCAACTACTGTTCTTGCAATTTTTGTGTTTTGAAGCCTGATGCCAATTGTTTCTGGCAAGTGTTTGACATTTGAACCAGTGTACTTGCAAATTCTGACAATGTATTGGATTTTTACCACTATATTTGCACATTCAAAAACTTTTCTTTTTTAAATACTCGTTGTTTTGGACGTTTTGGGTACAGACGAACTATACATTTACGTAATTCAGCTATACATGCCAAGGAGCATTGCCTTTGGTCGGAATTGACTTGGATTTGTTTCATCAGGACTAGGGTTTGGATATGGTAATGACACTGTGTAATTTTAATCATGACAAGTACATCATGTCACACTTCTTCAAAAAAAATCACGTCTTTTTCGATAGTAAGCACCAGGTCCTATTTTTATGAGATGAAGTAAAGTGTGACTATCACGACTTTGTGACTACAGGACATTCAATAAAGTACTGCCAACAATTACATGTTACACCAGCATGAACATTGTTCCGATTTAAGTCTATATACACTCCATCCATTATATCCATTTGTGAAGACATATAATGATCATTAACTGAATGCAAAGAATTTATTATGTGCATATCAAAAATGTGTGGAAAAAGACATCAAGTTTACATTCATAACGGAACAGTGTATTTTTGTCTTTTTAGTTACTGAGGATGAAGAATCCCGTGCTGTAGCACAGCCCCACGAGTTAGTTGGGACAGCGGTACTTACTGATCTCCATAACATGGACGTCATTGAAGGATGGAAGTAAACAACCAATATCTTTTGGCAAATGCATGGGTATTTGTATTTCAATAAATACATCAGTTCACTCTGTCAACACATGTTTAAATTCCCTGTATACAAATACAAGCAGCAGTTGAATTCTGTATATCCTTATGAAGTTACTAAGCTACAGTTTTTTTTATGATAAGCACATTCATCATACGACGAAAATTGTGTATCTGGAACTACCAGTTTCAATGTTAACAGGCATGTTTTATGCACTGACCTGTTTTGTATGCCATGAAATATCTCTCAACTGGAAATGATGTTTGAGATAAAGACGTACTTTCTTTATCTCAAAGTGGTAACGATACCACAGCGTGACACAGTTGATCAGGGGTTTCTCGAGAACAATCTCGGATTGTATGGGCAATGGCAAGATTACTTGCGGGAGGTTTGTGTTTGAAACAAACAAGGATAGCTGGGATTTACGTTTTACATGGAGCAAAATTAATTTTTTCAACTTTTTCTCAACTCGAATCAATCTGATTCGACTCCATCCTTCTTGAATGGGGATTAACATATTACTGAAAGTTGTCAAATGGTGAAATGTTAAACTCTTTTATTCTCAAACAGTGAACGAAATGGCCTAATATAGTCCTGTAACACGATCAGCTCCATTATGCTTATATAAAAGAATATTTCAGACATTCACCCTTAGCTCGGACGTTTCCATGGTGTCAGTGCAAAGCTGCTGAGGCTGCACATTTCATATACAAACCTCTTGCAAAATTATTAAATTCAGCCTTGATCTCTAATACATTCCCTGCAGATCAGAAAAAGGAAATGTTATGCCCATCCGCAAAAAAGACTAGAACATTTGTGTTACAATTATTGGCCAGTTTCTCTTATTAGTCGTGTGGTCACAGATTTCGAAAAAAAAGGTAAAATTTAAGTATCTTTTTTAATTTTGTCAGAGATAACTTCCTTATTTCCACAAATCAGTCCCGATTCCCACCTGGTGACCACTTTATAAATCAGCTTCTCATTTTGTACCTCGAAATATGTCTTGCAATATATAGCACAAAGAAGTACTCCTTGTTTTCCTGGACAGCGAGGCATTTGACAAAGTTTGGCACCGAGGTCTCTCATACAAATTTGAAAATTATGGAATTTTTGGTGGTTTGCCACAGTGGTTTTGTAGTAATCTGCATAATCGTTTTGAATGGGTTGTTGTACAAGGTCTGTCTTCAAGGTGGTGTATAGTTGAGGCTGGTGTGCTGCAAGGCTTAGTTCTGGGTCCACTCTTGTTCCTCTTATACATTTAATGACATTTTTCCCTTACCAATAGTAAGATAGAATTATTTGCAAAAGACACGTCTCTGTATCTAACTGTTGATAACCCTGAACATGCTTGCAAAGTCATGACCTTTGACTTGAATTCCATCACTGAATTCTCATGTGATTGGCATTTTACTTTTAATGCCAGAAAAACAAATAAAAGATCATGCTTATCTCATGCACAATTAACTCCACTGATCATCAACCATCAAGGTTTCAGGCCACCTTCTTCAAGATATGCCCAGCCACAAACACCTTGGCATTACTATTACTTCTGACCTCAGATAGACTGACCATGGTAAAGGCATTTACAGTTAAAGCAGGGAAATTGAAATACATTACAATCTTTATGTGTGATCTTCATTGGAATTGTTTCCGAATATGGAAGTCTAATCTTGGATAACGGCACCTCAGTTGATTCTGAGAAGCTGACTGCTGCCAGAGTAGCTACTGGTAGAAAGCCTGGAACAGCCAATGCAAGATTATATGAGGAACTTACATGACAAACTTTAACAAAATGAAGAAAAAAATGTCCAAATTAATACTAATGTACAAAATAGTTAATAAGTAAGTTCAAAATTACCTTCAGTCAGTTATTTCCTACCGTCAAATTTCAGAAATGTTAATCATAATGTCCATCAAAGATTCAATATACTTCATGTTTGAGACATAACAGCGTTATTTCACCTTTCTTTTGTCGCATTAACAGTAGGACTTTGGAATGAGTTGTCTCTTGATATTCCATATTAACTATAATTGACAATATCTAAATCAAAATTGCAAACAAATTATTAAAGGCTTATTAAATGTCATGAAGTGTTTAATTATGACAACAAAAAATATGTTCATCTATTGCACATATTCGTCTACATCTTGGAAATAGTCAGATAAACATTCACTTGCATAAAATTGGAGAAAAGGCAATGTCCTAATTGCAGGCATGGAGGAGAAATGGAAGATGTCTGGTATTATTTTCTTTGCTTGTTCTTTGCATATATTGGCAGGTTCCAAACTGCATACAATTATTTCTGAGTATGCTCCTTTCTCACTGCGGACTACATTATATGCTTCGACGGAATGTACTTTATACAAAAATAGGAAAAATTTGTCAGTAGTGCATGACTATATTGACTCTACTTCTCGCTTCTTATTAGCAGGTACTGGTTTATGAGAAAGTATCAAATGCAGGTAGAGCAGAGAAAGCTATATATGTATAAGGGAAGCCTCTCTGGCCCTCATCCATTGTACTCATCCTCCTTGCTCTTGTCACACTGCATGATCAATAGGTCATATGTCAAATATGGGTCATCGTGCAATGGATGTGGCTCTCCTGTTTTCCTGTTCACTTGTCGCCGTTTTTCTTCACAAGCAGGATTAACATAGGGCAGCATAGCCGTTCTTCCCGACTGTAGTAAATACATGCACAAATTATTTATGTATTGTGTACAGTAATAAAAAACATGTTTAAACCAACAGGTAGGGATCGGCCTATCATGATTGTAGAATCATTTGTACCAGATGTCAACATGCACCACTAACGCCCATCTACTTTACATGGACCAGTCGAAGCTCAAGAGTTCAAGATGATCCTTCTGTGGAAGTCTAAATGTTCTTTATGAAAATTTTAGACCCTCACTTCACTATTACAATGGGGACTTAAACTGATCCATGTGGCAAATAGCACCAGTAAGCAGGTATTTTGAAGTTTTAATCTATATAACAAAAACAAAATAATATTATGTGATGTAACGTTACGAATGCTTTCATACATATACATAATGTTTGTATATTTTCACCCTCAGCACAATTTGATGAATTTACTTGTCTGCAATGCATAATTATGAATAGAAATGTGTCTTGAACATAAAGCTATCACTCTGGCACAATATGATGATGTATACCAAGGCAAAGTCATTCCAAAGTTCAGTCAATACAGACCCTGTGAGAGCATGTTCATGGCAAAACATGAAAGGAAGGTCCCTGTGCCCATTCAGTACGAAGAACATTTGTTGTAATGCCAAGGGTTGTGTATAGTCATTACTTAAAGTGCAATGCAGTACCTGTAACGTCGCCGGTATCATTTTCCCATGATATATCCAGGCAGGCAGCTGCCTTTAATTTACGTTGTACCACCTCAGCTTCAAAAATTAATAATCTATGCAAAGTTAGTTAAACATACTACCCAACGGAAACACACACATTCAGTCCACAAGTATTTTTGGTTTTAGTTAATTTGTTGAATATACAAACCAATCATCGTTTTGGTCTCCCATGTTGACAGATGACTACAGAGCTCAGAAAGTAGTGCATTTTGCTAGAATGTACCAATGTGAAATATACATGTTCAACTCTACTTGTATGGGATGATTGCTTAAGTCAAGTGCCGGTATGAATGAACTAATGCTTCACTGGGGAAATTGTAGTCCACTGGCACCTTGTCAATTATAGACAAAAATAGCAGTATTACAGCTGATGCACATCTAACTATAACCATCCCTGTAGGCATTAGAGTGCCCAAAAGGTTGATATGGATTCTAGCAGGTAGCAAGGGATCGTATGTGTGCCTACATTTATGTTCACGTCAGCACTTCAGCAGCAGCCACTTAAACAGCAATGAACCTTTTACTTCCACGACCGAGATGACCAGTGCTTCTGGCATGCTCTCATTATGGTAATAAATCTGTGGTATTTTGATCGCCGTTCATAAGAAAGAAGGGTCACAATTAACTATCTTATTGACCATCGATTCCCAGAATGTATGTCAATTTTACAAGTACGAGAAGAAAAAATATTTAATATGCTTTGTTTTACTTGAATTTATATCACGATAATACTACACCTAAAATAGGCGTCATCATGATTATTTAACACCATGGTGATGAAAGAGTTTCTCCTATATATCCTGTGCATGCGGAAAAATATGATGATGAAACAGGGAACTTTTGTGCAAGATAGCATATGTGCTACAAAAATTGTATATTCATAGTCTATATGTGGACGTTTAATAGCATTGGTGTCTTCAATTATAAGTAATATGAACAAAAACGTCAGAAACTGTAAATCCGCAATCATTGAGTAGCCTGACATACACTACCGGCGACAACTGTGATCCCTGAATGGTTAAGATCTAGTTAGTAATCGTGTTTTACGATTATGATTCTAATATTGTACACAGAACATACAACTTCTGCATCTACTATAACTGGAAATCGAAACTCAAATTATCGAAAAACATGTGGGTATTGTCATGAATATCTGCCAGTTTAGGGTATCTTATGGGATAGAACAATAAGCCATGTCACTGTCTCAATGCAGCTGCCCACACGTGGTTTTATGTCACAGGTCATTCGACACAGGAAGTGACCTTCCCCTATTCAAGTTCATACACTGACCAGACTCAAGCGTCTGTTCTTGGTCACCTTCCTGGGCAAGCCCAGATCAGTTCTGTACATACTTTTAAGTTTGGCCTCTGTGCATTTCTCTGTTAAATGGGAGAAAGTTTTATATGATAAGCGGTGACCCAGATAGATGACAAACCTCTTTGAGCATGCTCAATTGAGATGCTGAATTGGCTAACCCTTGGTTTTCAGAGAGAGAGCGAGAGAGAGTTCAGTTACCAAACGTCAGCATTCATCTTCCAATACCAATGAAAGGAAACAAATTCATTGCTGACTTGAGTCAGGCAATCATCCATAAAGGTTAACTCGTGGTTTTAAACCGGTCCTCTAAACCCTTGAAATATTCTTAATCAACTATAACAGGCTTAAGCTTTCCAAAACGTGTGGGCCTAACCACTTAAAACTAAAATTTCATCATTTGTACTAAAGATAAAAGAGACCTGGTAGGCCTGTCACTTTTTGGTTCTCCTGGGTTTACAGCAAAAGAAGAAAGTAGGCCTGTATCGTTTTTGGTCAGCTTTCTGTACATGGCTTCTCTTTAACTTTGAAGTTAAGGGTTATGTACTTGGAGTTCTTCAGCCCCTTCCTTCTCTTAACTTGTAACATTAAACGGCCATACTTGGTGTCATTCTTCCTTCCGTTTGCTCAACGCGCTAAACCAAAAGGTCATACATGGTCTCCTATCAGTACTTTCCTCCTGTTAACCTGTAAAATCCAAAGAGCATGCTGGATGTCTTATCAGTACCGTCCTATTCTTGACCTCTAAAATTAAAGTGTTAGACCTGGTGCCTTTCAGCATTGGTCATACAGTACACCCCCTCTCACCCGACCACAGACATGATTATCAAACTAGGCACAGACCTAAGATTCCTTGGTTTTTCTGATTGATAATACTTTTTCAAAATGACATAGCCGACAACTAAAAATCAGCACACATTCATTTCCAAGAAATATTGCTTTACATCATTTATGTAAATGTACTTACTTCACAATTTAATGAGAAACATCACTGACCCGTTACAAATGTATGGCCTACATAAACACCTTTCGTGTCGGACTTTATGTGTTTTACGAATACAACTGGTGCCATAGACTATGTGCTCTTACCATTCGTTCTGTCGATCTCCGGGGATTGTTTCAATCCCCAAATGTGTAGGTGCCAACAATGTTAGCGAGTTGATCAATTTAATTGTGATCTCCATGGCTTGACAAAACCTATTATGGCCAAGACACATGCTAGCGAAGCACTCTTGAACGTCCATTGCATTTGAATTAGAGTAATGACAGACAAACCAAACGCAGACATTAAAGACAATCTCGCTAACGCCCGATTCTGTACGGAAGAGTCCGTTAATTTGTAAATGTCATTGATGCGTGAGTTGAGATTGACCGTCTCCATTCGAGTGGAACTTATGTGATAAAGCCAATACTTTAACCTTTAAGTCAGCGTGCTATCTCATACATATTTTGGCAAAAAAAGGCCAAGAGGTATATTTTGACTTCATTTTTTTCTTCGTTCACGGTTATACGGTTATTAAATATACCCTGTAATTTTGGAATAAGTACTATAAAGTACTTATTAACCCTTATTGTGTTTACCATATGTTAATGCAATGCAAAGTGTGGCGACATGCTGTGTAGAAATGCCGGACACAAAGTTCAAAGGTACCTAGAAGGCGACTTGTCAGCAAACTGGATAATTTGGATTAATGGTTAGTGATTAGCTAAATCCCTGGAGTTGGACAATTGGCAACCCCATATTCCGTTGGCCCCAGCCTTCCTGTTGGGTCAAAGGATCACTGTATTGTTTTGACCTCACTCAGCAGCTTCTGTATTTTGGTCTGTCTTGAATTACAATTGGTGGTTAGTTATAGAATTGAATATCGCAAATTTGGAGTGTATGGTCGGAACGAAGAGATGGCTGTCTTGTGCATTTGTCATAATGAGCGTTAATTCCTTGCGGCCAAAAAAGGCATAGAACTGCCAATCTCTTCATGCAGACTATAAACTAGTTCGCGACGTTTACTATTTATATTTACGGAGATCAATTACTTTCAAAAATACCAGATTTATTATTGAAAATGTAATTATTCCATGAGTTCAGAGTTGACTTCCTGTTCGGGGATTTCAAGTAACCAGAAGCTATATCAATCACCAGGCCCGAGCCCCAAGATGACAACGATGGCAATATCACCAAATCATTTAGAGATTTCTAAAATCATTTAGTGGTTTCGCTAAATAACTTATAGATATTGCCAAATTATTGTGTGATATCCTTGAACATGTATAATTTAGCTATATCGCTAAAAGACTTAGACGTACCGCTAAATGATTTAGTGATACAATGAAAGCTGTATTGAGAGACCGCCCTTACGGCAGGCCAACATGTGGTCACATAAAGCAGGTGGTCTCTCAATGGAGCCGCATTAACATGGGAAAGATAGCAAAAGGGACTTTGAAAATATGGTCTTAAAAGGCAGGTGGTCATTCCTTACAGTGGTCTCTCAAAACAGGTTCCACTGTATTGCTAAATCCCTCGGTGATATTGCTAAATGATATATAAAGCTATATCCGTAAATGTATTTCCGCTTCCTGTCATATTTTTGTCCCAGAAGGCTCCCGATTTGAAGGAAACTATGATGGCTTCATCCTCCCAAAGTTTTCTGTCGAGAATCCATCTCCTTCTTCGGCAAACAGAAAGCATTATGACAGAGGGCAACTAAGGTGAAGACGCCAGCACTATTTTGAATAGCGCCATCTTGATAAGCATCAAAGACGCCTTCGCGCCAATCACCATACAGGTATAGTACAATTACCCGCTAAAACATTTTACGATTTCGCTGATTGATTTGGCGTTATAGCTGAATACGTCTTATTTGGGGATATCTCTAAATAATGTAGTGATATACATATGGCTGAATAATTTAAGGATATCTCTGAATCATTTTCAGATATCACTACATGAATCCGAGGTACAAATAGATGATTGGACGATACTGCTTAATGATTTGGCCATGTCGCTAAATGATTTAGCTCTATCGCTGATTGATTTAGTGATATCGACAAATAGGATAAAGGTCAAAACGGCTTTCCATAAAGCTATGCATTGAATCTGTGGTGTTTCCCACTTCTTTACATGATGAAAAAAGTGAGTGCTCTGGCCTACCTCGTGTTTATGATGATTACCTTATTAGCCACCTGGTAGCTACAGTAATTATCTTTCGCTTTCAAAATGCATCAAAACAACCCGAATAGAAATATAAGTGAAGTAAAACACGACTGCAAAAGTTGCCGTTTCATTTAGCATCGTCACACATCAATTCCAAAATTCATTCTGACAGGCCCTCCCGCATGTGGTTCAGCAGCGTCTGGAGATGATACGTACGATAGTTATCCTGTATGTCGTGCCGTTTAAGCATGTCATGCAGACAGAGTATCAGACATCCGATGCAGAATTCATCCGAGCTTGATATATTGACAATTGACCTCTGCTGGCACGTTACCCACCCCGATCCCAAATCTGCTCATTATCCTTGTGCACCAGACTACTGAATTATCAGCTCCTGCAGAAAGATGAAAAGTAGCCCATAAAACCTGACCTGATAATCTTTGGAATTCTATCAAGACCATACCATAGATTTGGGGGGGGGGGGGGTTACCAATTCTCAGATTAGCAGCAATACGTCAAAAAATGTTTTGTGGAGAAAGCTATTGAACATACATCTACCAGGCATCAGACTGGTACCTAGAAACGTTTCTATTTGTTATCCGGATTGAAATAATTTCATATTGCGTCTTAAGATGCAGTTTGTGAAGTTTATTTACAAATTATAAAACATGGACTCCCAAAAGCAATCAACAAGTGTCTTTATTTGTATTTTATGTGCTGGGGTTGGTACATTTAAAAAGCTGTTGGTCGAATGGAAGCCTTTTCAGAAAGTATCAGAGAAAAAACAAAGGTAGAAGCTTTGCGTTGTGGAGCAACAAATGTCAGACAAAAGTCAGAGAAAATTCTGCAACATATAATTTATGTGGAAGTACTGACACAAGCGTGCACGACATTACAAACGCCTGATGGACAGTCAACCGCTTGGACTCTAAAAACAGCATGCGCGATTTTTTTTTTTAATTTTATTTTTTTATTTCATATGGATTGAACACAGCACATATCATCTACTTTCAACCATATGTGCTCGTACTGCATCACGTGTCCTCAAAATTCTTCCACACAGGCTCTGAATATAGCAGCATCCTGAAACTTCATCCGCGCGTCCTTCAATTCAAGCACGTGTGGCCAAAGTCTATTTGCCGGTAACCTCTTTTCTGCACATTCGTTGATCTGCTTTCTTTTTCAGATCTCATTGCAAAGAACTCGCAACAGTCTTTACATTAAAAAAACGAGATATATTTCACACAGGCGTAGTCTCATAAGCTTGGGCAAAAATAATACTTAATTTCAAACTACAACCTTGGATTGCAAATTTCATTCAATAATTATGTATACTTAAGTGATATTTTCGGGTTATGCAATATGTTAAATGTTATCATGGGCCCAAACAACAATATCACAGGAAGTAGGGTTGTTCCATGTGTACAAAAATGACAGGACCCAATTCTTGTGTCCGTAGTATCATTGTGTAAATGTATGCAACAAAATTGAAACTTCTAAACGAAATAATCATCATTATCAGCGGCAGCAGCGGCAATGGCCGACGTTAGGTCACATCGTTTGATATCAGTAATCCTAGAGACTTCAATTTTTGGTCATTTTTGTGACTTAAAATAAGACCATGATGATTAGCGATAGGAGAAACACCAAAATCATTTTTCAACTGTCACCCTTGGAAGTCCACTGATTAAAAATGAATAAGAAAAACACTTTAAAGTTATATATATTTGAAGAGGGAATAACAAAAAACATTCAATTCTGAATTAAGTTCTAACTCTGTGAGGTAATTGCTGAGTAAACTTAGAGATTTGTGACAAAATTAAGTTCTATACGCTTATATAAATATCCAAATTAATTTTCACAGATGTTATCAAATTGTGAACTTATTGTAATGGGTGACTGTAGGCCCATAGGACTTAAACTGTACCAGGGATTTTCTTCAGCTGTGTTTGTATATGTCATCATCAATTCTCTGGAAAAAGACAGAATTGTATGTAACCCGTAAAACCTTACTTCGACATTTCCATAAGAATGTAAAAATATCACATCTTTGTCAACATATTAATATTATTTAACAAATAGTTCACAATGTTTAAATTTTATTCAGGTTTTGAAATATTTGGAAAATATCCTTTTAAAATAGATAAATTTCCAAACTTTTTGCATTAATACTTTTCAATCTACGGACCATCAAAGGCACTGTTGCACAAAAATATTTTGGTGTATCTTCTGTCAGTCTATAGGGGCATTCTATATAAGGTCATCAATTCCATCTTTTCATCCAGGCCAATTAAAGTTGCAAAACAAATGGATTCTGAGCTTTAAGAAAAGCTGAAGAGCTGCTTTATCCTATGGTAATTTTTACTTCGCGATTTGTCACAATATTATCAGTATGTACCATACTTGTCCCTTCAAGGAGACAAATTTGGGATAGACAAGGTTTTATCATTATGATGCACTCCCTGCGATTCTTTCTGGTGTAACGGATATTGAAAACAGCATATTTTACATGATGCACAGCTTAATTCTTGCTCTTCCTACAACGTTCTTAATTTTGGTAGGTTCTTCCGACGACTGCTACTTTGGTTTGCGCGGGTTCGCGCGTGCGCAGAAAGAGCGTCATTGTTCAATTTAAAACCAATTTTTCTTGAATACATAATTCAAAATATTACCGTCTGTTGGAGCATCCGCCCAAAGTAAAGGGCACGCTTGGTCAAAATTTAAGGACGGCGCCATAGATTTTCGGGACGTGCATGCTCCTTACAAATAATGCGCACAATAATTTGTGGACATGTGCTGTGTTAACCGTGCGCATACTTCAAATTGTACCATGTGCATACAATTGAATGATGTGTGCTCTACAACTGGGAGCACACGTGCGTGAACCTGTTGAAATGTACCGTTTTTTGAACGCCCCTGCCCAACATTATAGGACGTATACAGGAAATTGAAAGGACTTGTGTCAGATCGGGAGAATACATGGTATATTTGAGAGCATTGGCTGCATTTAGAAATTACAGAAAACATGTATGAATTTTATAGATGCGTGTTCTATTAAAATCTCGGGTGGATAAAATGAAGACATATACCAGAAATTACAGCACCCATGGAGGAGGTGACACCACACATCTGTAAATCCATACACATTATATGTGGGCTGATGTTTTGGTCACAAAATCATACTTGGTATTGAAGTCCAGGTTTTGTGTGACCCTTCTAAAGCGAGCAAGAGAGAGAGAGAGAGAGAGGGGGGGGGGCTGTTTTATGCAATAAACACCCGCATGCGTTAGAAATTGAACACGTTTATCTTTATGTACTCATATTCGATCATTTACTTTTCATTCGCTCCTATATTGTGCTTCCCTGTTCTCATTTGTGGTCCTGAATACTACGTTAAAGCTTGATGCGCACATCATATTTGTAGTATCAAATCCCCACTATAGTTAAAATTATATGAGGCTTGAAGAACATTTAAAAGTCTATCTTTGCAAGCAAATATACATGCAATAACGCCGACACAAAAAGATGAACGTTGAATGGTTTAATCACTGGAGGGCACCAATGGTCAAGAGGGATTGGATTACCTGATATCCACTGACGAATCAGGTATGGCAGGAGGTGTCACAAAAGCACCCTTGGCTAGTGGTGCCCTCTAAGCCTTCAACGTTTCAGGCTTATTCCATTATCTGAAACAAGTTAACACAGTTTGAGATTGCTATGATCAGGTCTTTGTTGCAATACTTGACCTAGGGTGACATGGCAAATGATTATCGCTATGGTGTTGCATCTGCATGTGAAACTTTTGGTGTCCCAGATCGTAAACGTGCATCATGAGAAAGTTTAGTTTCTTTGAGTTCAACTTAATGTGGCATGCACTTAGCCTATTGTAACAATTTTGTTCAAAACGAGATACCTTCCGTGGAACTTCAGATGCGGAATAAATAATTCAAGATGCAATAGTGGCATTAGATCATCGTTCTGTGAATAACGGCAGCTTCTGGGGATATGTGGCTTCACGGCGTAAATCTCTTCTGACATTGAAACCAGAAGCAGATACTTATATTGCAGTCAGCTCGCCTGGGACACCAGACAAGCGCTAGATAATGCAACATTCAGCACAAAAGCTGAAGTTCATTTTAATAAAATTGCATCACAGTAAGTAACACATCGGTGGTAACCCAGGCCATTAAACCAGAAGAGACTGAAATACAAGCCAAAAGGTTTCCAAACATGTTCCCACCCACCGCATAAGAAAAAAATTATAAGATAACACATTATATATTGCAACACAATTGTATGCAGATGTCGGCAGCATGATGGAGCTTTATAATGTCAACATTATCATGTAGCTGTACACATACAAAAATACATACAAACATACATACATACATGTACATACATGCATGCACACATACATACATGCATACATACATGCATGCATGCATACATACATGCATACATACATGCATACATACATGCATACATACATACATGCATACATACATACATACATACATATTATATTAAACAAAATTAATTCGACAGTAAACTTTCAGCTGGACCTTAATAAAGAGTGGCTTCGTGACGCAGATTTGCAACTGCAGCATCGAGGACAATGCCAAAAAATCACAGGGCACACCAACAGGTAGTATATAGATTGTCATATTTGTCTTATAGTTCCGTTACATGACATAGGCCTACCCTCGTGCAATAAATGGATGGTCTGTTACCTGGGTATCTGTGACACGAACTGGCAGTGGGAAAATGACATCGCTGCACTACATTTCCCAAATATCCTCGAGACCCAAATACAAGTACTCTTTCAGCAAAAGAATGTTTAAGTGACATTTAATATATCGGCAAAGGCAGTGGTTGGTCATTGTATACAACTGCAGCTCATAAAAGCGCTACGCTAAAAAGCCGTTGCTCTTTGAGATAATTATTCTACTTTGTGAAATCTAAACTGCGAAATTTCGGTTTAAAATTTATTGATCATTATGATTTGTCCTTTTTGCGGTATGGGAAAGACAAGCATGTTACTTGACCAAGATGATGAAAAGAACCAATATATATTCATATGAACTTCTTTAACAAGAAAGCCCCCTATCTGATGGTTTCAAAATTCAGAGTACGCAGCAAGATTTAGCATTATGACGGCAGCGCCAATGCTATTGAGTGACAATACAATTTTGCATACAATAATTAAATATTCAACCCCCAAACAATCGCGAGCCTTCATAACAGGATACCAAGCCCTTGTTTCGCCTACGTGTTCAGAATGTTTTAGCTGCCAAACCAGTTTCCCGTTTGAAAACAATCCAATTGCTTTGTCATGAAACAAGAATCAAAAACAGGTCTCTGGTACCAGAAATTTCGATATGACAAAACATCATGACATTCACGTCAAGAGGAAGCTTTGATAAGAAAACATCAGTTTATGAAAATGTAAAGAATAGTAATTTTTTTATCCAACTGGAACTTTAATCAAATTATTTTGATCTATTCCTGCTTTTTACGTCTGATTTAATAGATATAGAGTTCAATTACCCAGAGACCGTCAATATTGTTTGTGGGAATAAATATTTGTGTACAGATGCTAATCGTGCATTTCTGGATTTTCTCATTTACTGTTCATTTTCTTTGTCATGAATTTCATTATAAATAATTAAGGAAGAACCAAATACAAAGTGCTCATACAAAACTATAAAACGTATACGTGAGCGTTATATCACGTTGTGATGTTAACTGATATAGGCTAATTTGAAGTTACGTGCCGCTTGTCGTCTAAATGCTTCACCGCTCTAATCAATAGAATCCCCATAAGACATAAATTGGTGTAAAATAACGGTAACCCAAACTCATTATAGGAATAAACACTCCAATTTTAGCGAATGGTTACTCAACAGATGGGACGAAGAAGTGCAGGTCGTCGGAGGCTTGTCAAATGGACCTCGGGACACCTTTCCCTCTTCTCGCGAACCCTAGAGACCACAATAACGGCACTTAAGACTATCCAGGCACCGACAGTCGTGCAAGTCTGGCGCATTTCAGGTGATATTAATGTCGAGCTGCATGCACAACGAATAAATGTCGGGCATTCAGAGGGGTTAGCTCCACAAATATTACAATATACTAACCATAAAAACAAAGAATCACGGCTTCATTTTGCACGCCAATCCAACTACATAAAACGTTTCCATTTTCTTTTTTTTTTTTTATTAGAGGAATTGACTTGTTTATACAGAAATATCTGTTCCCCTAGACCTACTCAGTGGCCACTATATATTACAGTATCGTATTGTTTTATCCTCTTTCTCTTGTGAAATCTAGATATTGAGTGGCACCCTTCCCGCTGATTGACTGCCAAAGGATAAACCCTAGCTTTCACAAGATTTGACACACAGAAGGCACCTCACACATTATAATTTACGGAACATTTTTTACTGAAGCCCCCGTACTGTCCCTCAAGCTGTTCTTTGGGTATTACACAAGTAGATGAAAGGCAACTTGACACTTAAAACCATTGACAAGGGTCAATGCTTAAATTGTGGTGGCTTATACCATACTTGTAAAATTGTGTATCATCAAATGCCTGGCCACTGTCTGGGTTTGAAGACTTGGGCGTGAGAGTGCCTCTGACCTTGGGTGCTGAAGAGCCACTGTTGTCTGTATAGCTGCCCAGTGTACAACCTATTATTGGGCCAGTCGCCGAGCAGAATACCAAATAAGCCCAAGTGGGGACTCGTCAGCCTATGCACAATTTCACAAATGACATCCAGCCTCCAGTCTTTTCCCAATCGAGCAGGGTTGAAGCACATTTTAAGGTTCTAATACCAAGCGTGTAATTCAATATTTTTCCATTGACTTTATAACAATTTTTTGTATTTTACGCTTTATTTACGTCTCCTTTCTCCTTGAATAATGGTAACTACCGTAGCAATCATAGCAATGCACTCTTTGACTGATGACTGGAATGTCATAGTGCCGTTTCTTGAATTAATCAGTGTCAAACATACAGAAAGCAAAGGGAACCAAGGATTTGTGTGATCTAATTATGCTTTCCATGAGATCATAAAGCAAGATACACTTTGTCTGCGCAACCATGACTTCAGTGCTTGACCTTATAATATGGATTTCTCTGCGTGCTTGGGGAGTTTCACAAAAAAAAAGCAAATGGTTCGGAAGAAAACAATTACATAACCGCATCAGGTTTGCCATGCTCACTTTCTTTAGTAACAGAGTCAATTGCACCCAAAGACGGCACATATGAAAATGCTTACTTCCACCTAAGACTTGATCAAGCTAGTACACGTATTTACCATGCAGACCGCATGGTAGAAAGTAAACAGATCCACTGAATGTAATCACTTTGGATCAAAGCCATAAATTAAATTCAATTACGATAAAATCCAAGCAAGACTGAATCCGACAAGGAATAAATCCTAACATTTCATGATACCTTTTTGTACATTTCATGCTGAATGAAATCCACTCTCTATGGGGCACAGAATGGGAAGACAATATGCTTGCTGTTTTCTACAGTCGCACATGCAACATGACGTCAAAATGATACAAGTGAAAGCACCATGTGAACCAAAATTTCTGGTATTTTAATTCAATGGCCTTGAGAACACTGCATGTTTTAATTTTCACAGACCAGCACACGCCTTTAAAACCTTGTTGAAGGGAGGTGGCGAAACACACCGATGGACGGCGCCACAGCCAATGCATTGACATCCTGGTTTCTCCAGTTATAAGTGTCTTGTCATTTTCTTTCAGAACGTGTCGCTGAGGAGAAAAATGCTCACTTCGAGAGAGGACCGTTTCATATAACAATATACAAGGAGCAGAAGACACTATTATCAACAAATATTCCCTAAACAAAAATTGTCAACTCGGAAAGCACGTCGTTTAATGTTAATGTTTTTTCTTCTGGTCGTTAGAGTTCAACTTGCGTCATGTTTTGCGTACAGAGCTTAGCGGCATGTTCACGGACGTGATTGTTGTGGCAGAGTAACTCTGTGAAGCACAATGGCTGCAGACAGTGTTAGTGTAAGAATAATGTGTAATGTTTTATGTAACTCGACCAAAATGCAAAGAGTAGGTTGAAAGTTTTCTTTTCTGAGTCATTTCATCTTGTGAAAGTTTTGTTAATGATATGTGACCCAAAGATTGCATGGCTGGCACACAGGATTACATTGGTAACCTTCGTTTCGAAATTTCTTTTTCGTTTTTATACGGTCTATTCTCCTAAAAGTCGAAAAAAATGCCCAACTCGTGTCACCATCGTGATTCCAAATGTTTCGCCACACAAGATTCAATTAATCACTGTTGAATTGTAGCTATCATAATAAAATATACCATGGGAAAGGAACCTTCGCTTACGTCCCGTATGAAATGAGAAGGCACGCATGTGAAACATTATAGCAATATATATTTCATAATAGTCAATATAGCTTGTGGAAAATTGTTCGACTGAGCTGGTATAATTAGAAGCAATTGACAGAAAAAAATATCTGTGCGTTTGATCCTCTGGACAAGCAAATGCATCTTCACAAATTCCTGTACTGCGGTATTGGGAGAATCGCCATACATTCATGTAAACGTTTTGAGTGTAGCTCTTCTGATATTTGAGCAGCGGTTCCTCTGGAGTCATTATTCGATCGTTTACTAGTTTTGAATCTTTAGAAATGATATAGTGTCAGTCCCCAATAAACATTCGTCACACGTACTGACGATAAAACACCAGGCAGTTCTCGAAGTAAAAATGATAAAAAATAAAGGTTCTCGACGGTTCTCATCGGAATCCCTGAGTTCTTACATGTGTGCATGTTCTGGGGGTGAGGGGGGGATTGGGATCTTGGAGATTTTATTTATCTTGACGGCAAATGATTCAGTTCTGCAACGTTGATATCTTGTCATTCGCTGTTCTTACTTTCATTAATATGACTCCCGCCATGTAACAATGTCAGACACAGAGGCACACGGGCAAATCTGTTTATGTTTATATATATATATATATATGTATATATATATATATATATATATATATATATATATATATATATATATATATATATAAAACAAAATCAGAGTGTCCACATATTCCGTTGGAGAATCATACTTACTAGTACTTCTTGCAGAATTTTACCTTTCTTTTATTGAAATTGTTGTGTAATGTAGGTTACAAGCACAAAAGATTCAGAAGCGGCAAAGGCAAATTACAGGTAAGCCTAGAAACAACAGGTCTGTTTATTTCCAGGTATATTGGTTTTCCCCTTCTATAGTTTGTACATAAAATGTACTGGCTAATATTTATAGGCTGCTAAAACAAAGATATGATAATGTTAAAGGTCATTGGCGATTCCTATGAAACCCCTAATTTCTCTCAAGAACCTTAAGGTTTTTAGGAGTTAAAGGGGTACTTCATGATTGGTAAGGTTCATACCGATCAAGAATTAAGGGTTTCCTCCACCATATCGAGAAAGGTTCATTATTCACGTACCTTTTGCCCCACACACACAAATGCAAATACACATACATTGTATTACTATTCTCAAAGCTCGCAACTGTTTCAATTAAAACACCCCTTTACACAATTTATCAATGTTTGGTATATTCTCAACAGCCAGAGAAAGGGTTTTTTTAATTTGCGTTTCTGGTCTATGTCTGCACGACTTACGTGATAACAGGGTTTCAATTTAAGAGGATCTAGTTCACACCCGAGGCAGATTCAAGGCAGTCATTCTGATCCTGCAGTTCAACGTTTGGGTTGGCGGAATATTTGGTGTCCCCTGTCTGAGAAGGTTCATAAATGCACGTGAAATCCGTTTCTCGGAGTAATTGGTAATTTGAATTTTGTTATTTTGCGTGCAAAGTCAAAGTGCAATCAGTAAAGGCCAAACATAAACTGAACATGTATTACAAATGGGACACTTTTTGCACGTTACTAATTTATCGTGCATATCAATTCTATTCAATGTATTGTGTAAAGCACAATTTCAAGCTTTTAAGGTATAATTAGCCTGAAATATGAACCTATTTTACTTGTTCCACGCCTAAATAATATGAAATGAATAATGTTAGCCAATAAAGTTTTTCATTTTGCTAGTATTGGAGCAAATGGGCGTGGTCACAAGAGTGTTTTTAGTAGAAATGGCTCCAAATTGTGTTGCAAATTTGTGGCGCTGTGGATTGTATATTTTCCAGGGTTTTACATTTTACCCAAACGTAAATCAAGCCGGCAACCCTGACAGTACCATTAGGTCACAACAGTTGTCTATCTACAAGTACTAATAGAAATCACAGAAAAATTACGTCAGCCTTTTAATAATCTAAGATAATCGAATAAAAAGTATTTTCTTCAGAATAAGTAATTGGCAAGTATAAACTTGCCACTCGTAATAAAGCAACCGGCGAGGTAAAAGTTTAATACGCATTGCCTTCAGAATGTGTATCTGGCAAGCAGAAACTAGGAACTGTTACCTGGCATCAACGATAAGAGAATAGTGAATGTTCCCTTCAGTTAAAGTGTCTGGCATGTAGAAACTGCCACTGACGTCGAAGATGAGAGAATAATGGGTATCTATTCTGAAATAAGTAACTGACAAGTGAGAAAAGAAACCTGGGAACTGGTAGCTAGCAGCAAAAATAACAGAATACTGAGTATTTTCCTTAGAATCAGTAGCTGACAAGTAGGAACTGGGAATTGGCAACAAAGATAACACAACAATGAGTGTTTCCTTTCGAAATAAATAACTGGCAATCAGTCTCTAAGAACGAGAAACTGCCAGTTAAGAAGAATGAGCATTTTCTTTAGAATATGTTACTGGCAAGTAGCAACCTTTAACTGGTAATTGAAATCTGTGCTATGAAAAATTTGTGCATTCCCTATAGGATACGTAACTGGCAAGAAGTAGCTGGGAACGTGGAACTGGTAAAGGCAGCCACATGTGAAATGGGAAATGAACATTTCATGTAAAAAGCAACTGGTCACTTCGAACTGACTGGGAAGTGGTAACTGGTCTTAATCATTTGAGAATAATTACTATTTTGTTAAGAAGAAGTATTTTCAGGCAGAAACTTGCAAGTGGAGCCAATGATGAGATAATAAAGAGCACTTCCTTTAGAATAAGTAACTGGCAAGTGGGAAGAGAATAATGAGTATTTTTTATAGCGAGTAACCGGCAAGTAGGAACTAGGAACTGGTAAGTGACATCTATGAAATGAGAATAACGGTCATTCTCTTTAAATAATTGACAAGTAGGAAGGCGGAACAGGGGACTACAAACTGGTAGGTAGCAGCTAGGATAGACGAAAGAATGAGTATATCCTTTAGAAAAGATAATTGGTATATTAGAAATTAGTACTTGATATTGGTAACTGACAGAGGAAAATGAGACATTCTATTAGAATAAGGAACTAAGAACGGACAGGAAACTGGTCCCTGGCAGGGATAGCAAGAGAAAAACGATTATTTTGTTTAGAATAAGAATAGGAGACTGGACAGTAAGAACTTCGAAATCGTCAGCATGAACTGACAGTGAAGATCAGAGAATAATAGACATGTCTGCTAGAAGAAATAACTGGCCTGCAGGAAGGAGTAACAGGCCGCAAAGACAAAGGAAAAATTAGTATGTAAACAGTAACTGGCATGTAAGACCTAGTGTATATATATATATATATATTTGGAGAGAGAGGGCGGAGAGTTCAACAAATTTGCTGATTTACGCGGTCAGTGAATCGCCCTGCTTTGCTATGTTAGCAAGCAAAATGGAAATGGGAGCACAGCGAGTTATACAGAAAATTGTCTTCTAAATGACAAGTTGCAGCTAGAGATTAGCGGTAGGTCCTAGCTAAGAGATAACTGGTGGACGCTTGAATAATGTTATTCATACGAATATTTTAACATTCCATGAAAAGTTTTATAGTTTCAAGAATCATGAAATTACGTTTCCCAAAATCCAGTATGAGGCTCTGTATTTAGACGAATGCAAGTAACGTTTTTAAACTCTTTTTTTTAGAGTGTACGTTCAATTTTTGTGTCTAACGGAAGTGTTTCTCCATATTAATTTGGAGCTTCCTGTGAATTATATTTGGCTTAGCGTTATTGAGTTATATTTAAATAGCAAAGAGACAATTAATATATTTCATAAAGAAGAAACATGGCACTGAGCGCTCTTGAAATTGACAATATTTTCACAAATCAATTGTTTTGGTTTAGGTAAACATTTTAGCTGAGATAATCCTACCAAGTCGATTTTATCCAAATCTTCTCGAACAATTCACATTTTTTTAATTCTTTAATACTACCAAGAAAAGTTTGTTGTCTTGCGCTGGTGAAAAATTGGACAAAATTTCAAAAATTGAAACAAATTGCACACAAATAACGACTCACAGAACTTACAATGCTCGTATGAACCATATTTTCAAAATTAGAAATGTCTTAATAATTAAAGACGCATTTACTTCACAAATCGCAAATCGTCAAACATTACAAGTTGAAAAGTAACAGGATTCCATTTTAGTTTTATCAAATGCCTACCTAGCTAAAACCAACTGACAACACATGACAATGGCAGAAATATTTACTGAAACCCCAACGTTGAAGGAAAATGCATATTTAAAAAACAAACTGTGAAACGCAGGCGCAATTTCAAGTAAACTGATAGCCATATGAGATAAAACAGTTGAATCTACGAAAAACACCTTGATAAAACCCTTGACCATATGTATTCAACAAATTTTTGTCGATTGAAAATATTTTGTCAATGTAGACGTGATAAGGAATCGAGACACCGGACGGTTATGCATGACACACCCTTTGCGATTTTTCACGCATTACGATAACAGGATATGGCGATACTTGGAACTTGATAATTCTTTTACAACAGTACCTGGTACATGAGTTGTGTGGCTACATACATAACCAAATATTTTAACCGACCCCCACCCCCGTCAAAACCCCACCCCGCAAAGGGTGTTTTTCTTACTTGCACGCAAAACGTTTGTTCAAAAATGCCTTATACCTGAATATTTTGAATTAGTAATAAAAATAAAATTACAAATTAAAGAGAATAAAAACGCACATAATTACTGTATATTTTTCATTTCTCTTCGAGCGTACGTTTTCAGAAAACGTAAACAATCCTGTGTCATACCATTTGGTCATGCTCAATTTAACCCAATACCACTCAGTGCATACGTATACTCGTAAAATCACCGACAAAGAATTTCTGGTTGAGCGCACCATCTGGTGGTCACAATGCACATTAGTGTGAATTCGCTGTAATTTACTGTGCTGAGGCAAGGCGGCCGAAAAAAAATATAGATTATACGAAGTCGGTCGTGATTTTGAAAAACAACGGAAAAAATAAAAAGAATGCAACCTCAGTATAAATGTCTCAATTTAAACAGTTTTATAGTTATTTTCTGTCCTTATATAAGGTTTGGTACCCTGTTTGAAAATATGGCAAGAACTGGGGCCCATTTTAAATATGCTGTCCGCTCTTATGGACATAGAGAGGAAACTGCTAAGGGTGATGCACTGGCTCGTAATCTGGCACATCATGATACTCTTGCATTTTGGTGAAAGGTTAAGACTACAAACGATAAAGAGTTACCTATCGCTGGGGATTTTTTTTTGTCTGATTATTTGTCAGTCTCTAATGGTGTGCGACAGAATGAGATATTGTCTCCTCGGCTTTTTAATTTATATATAGATAATTTGAGTAGGAAACTGATGAATACCAAAAGTGGTTGCAATGTAGCTGGTATTATGATTACTCATTTGATATATACTGATGACCTGCTGCTGTTTTGTCCCTCTGCCAAAGGTCTACAAAAGTTAATTAATATATGTTGTAGTTTCGCTACAGAACATGACATTTTATTTAATGGTAAAAAGACTTAGTGTATGTTATTTCAGTCATTATCTTTCAAGCTGCATAAATTACCTCATTTGATCCTGAATAAGCAGATGATAAAATATGTGAATGACCTAAAGTATCTGGGCATAATCCTTTCAGATTCCTGTGATGATGATGATGATGATGATGATGATGATGACGACGACGACGACGACGACGATGATGATGATGATGATGATGATGATGATGATGATGATGATGATGATGATGATGATGATGATGATGATGATGATGATGATGATGATGATGATATACAGCGACAGACGGGGTTTTTTATATGCAGGCTAATCCAGTATTAAGAACAATTTACCACTGCTTCTATGAAGTGAAAATAATGCCATTTAATTCATACTGTACATCTTTGTATTGTGCGTCTTTGTGGACTCATGTTCGTATGAACTCTATTCCCAAGGTGCAGGCTGGTTATAATAATGTTTTTAGAAGATTATTTAATTATGCCCGAGATTGTAGTGCAGTGAAATCCTGGAAATAGACCGAATACAATGGATACCCTGTGGAGGAAACAAACCTTTAGTTTGAGACTGAGATTGCAGCACAGTATTAATGCTCTTGTTCAAAGTGTTTTATATTCTGACATCTTCTATATGTAACCTGTAACTACATATTGGAATAACTTGTTACACTTGCATTATGATTTTTTTTTCTTACAAGATTAATATAATGTGTGATTTTTCTCTCCATATGTATTGTTATCTTGAGATACTTATTGTTTGTCTGATTACAGTGTTCATGTAATTTGCCTCGACTCGTATGTCGGGCTTTCTTACATCTGGGTTCTCTTACATATATAGCTTTTATGTTCACTTTTTTCACTGTGGATCTTATACTGTTCCTGTATGATGTGTCTGAAATAAAACAACATACATACATAATATTATAATTTTGTTTTATACTGACAACCTGGACCGCCTAATGGATATTCACGAACGTCGTCCCGCAAGCGTTATGCTATTCATATCTAAATAATTAAGAAACTTTTTTTTTATTTCAATGAGTGTTTGGGTGATTATGTGGTAATTACACATGTAAATGTGTTGCTACCAAGACTGGTGATCTAGTTGTCCAGACAATCCTAACTAATCTACAACGACTTGTATTGATTCTGTATTCCTACAACACGTAATGCCGCTACAGGAAAACATGGCCAGTTGGATACATCCAGCACAGTGCGGAGGTTATTTGAACAATAGCTTTTAGTTTTCCACTATAATTACATTTCCTAGATGGAGCTGTTTATACGCACCATTTTGTTTCTCAAGAGGCTTATATTGATCGGAAGTTTTTCAGCAGTGTTGGGAACAGGCTGGGCATAACAAGGATAGCATCATCAAAACGAGTCAATCTTTACAAGAATGCCGTACAAAATGAACAATACACGTTGCATCGTCAACTGAAGAGTCGAATTTTGGCGTAGTGTGCAATTGCAAAAATAATATTTTTGGTAACTTGGGGGTATTTTGGAGTCTGTACTTACAGGGGGTTGCCACTGTGTTGCCGCATCAGGCCACGCTTTTGTAAAAAATTTCTTCACCAATCGCCACTGACATCCAACAGGACCCTGATACTGTAACCAATTGGAAATGCAGGGACCTGTTTCAACTCTTATTTCACTCCCACTAGTCATTTCACTTTAACGTATGGGAAAGGGCTATCTTCAATATACCAACAAGCTGTATTGGAATTATAATGTATCAACTGAGAAGGAATGGACCCCCAAAGACATACAGCAGAACCCACGTACGGTAAAGCAATAACTAAAGGCCATACGAATTTTGTAAGAAAGAACAACTTCTTTGAGCTCTTTTCACTGCTTTACTGTTTTTCGTTATGGAAAATTTCCATACACACAGCTTTCTAAGGCTATTTATTTTTAAATATCTCTAATATAACACTAAATATTGCTCATTTCGCATCTGCAAATGCTAAAGAGGTACAGATGTCACTGGGTTTTAAGATATTGTATGATTTTTTTCTCATCATGATGCGTTTTAGATATCTGTAAACGCATTTGGAGATGTGTCGGCATTCTAATCGATTTCTAAATCTATTTTCATGGGGTTTTAAGTACATTTTAATAATTGTCCAAATCCATAAGGAAATATCGAATATATCTATATCTATAAATATTTTCAAATACCCAGAGATAATTACAAGACACACGGCAACATATATCAGACATATATGCTTGGTCTATTGGCGGTACTTTTCGAGTCACCTGGCGATATCGCTATTATCATTTAATACTGAGATATGTTTCTGAATGCATCATAAACATCTTTGTACAACATATGGATACCTTTGGATATACCGAAAATTGTCTCCAAATAAATGTACCAGATCATATGCTTATGTTATTTGGAGACATCCTGACCGATATGAATGTTTTCTTTAATTACAAACAGAGATACTAAAGAAAAGATACGGGATCCCGGCCCTTGTTCAGTCAACTATTTGGCTCCCAAATGGAATACAATGTCATGTAATACTAATGTCATTTTTCTTTGTACGCAGCGGTGCTTTCCGCACGTTGACACTATCGAAAGCAGATGGAAATGTGAAGAGTGGCATTTTGTCATATCGTCTAAACACATCATTCATCTACATCGCCATGGACAATGCTCTGTGCCCTCTATTCAAATGCTTGTTACAAGACTCTTGCTCTTATATTATCAGATTAACACTCAGCAATATAGAGCAAGACTGACGGAACGTGGTTGCTATTGTGGGCGGACTTCGTATGGCCACATCATGGCAGGGCTCATAGTTGCACGATTCAAATGCGTACATATTCTGTAACAGTGACGTTTTCATTCCCCACTTTTTATATAAATATATATATAGATAGATAGATAGATAGATAGATAGATAGATAGATAGATAGATAGATAGATAGATAGATAGATAGATAGATAGATAGATAGATAGATAGATAGATAGATAGATAGATAGATAGATAGATAGATAGATAGATAGATAGATAAACTTTATTTTACGAGGGTAACCTGATAAACAAATTGTTTATCTTCCTCATGGCCCTCCAATAAATACAAATACAGTAAAATACATACAATAAAATACACACAATAAATATAAATACAATAAGATACATGCCAATAAGGATGTGGGTTTATATAGGCGGACCCCCAGCAGAGTGACGGGGGGGGGGGGAGGCAAAACCGCGCAGGCGTAACAAGTACGTCGCAACGGACACCGGCTCTGCTGGTTTGACTCCAGATAAAAGGAACAGTTGGCTAATATTGAAATGCAAATAGGCACCCGATGGTCTCTTACAATGTATACAAATTACAGTAATGACTGTTAAAAGCTAAAAACTTCATTTCCCATAAAGAGATCTCATAAAAGCAGATTTAAAGGCAAAAGGTGTTGGCTTTTCTCTGATATCATGTGAGAGTGAATTGTATACTTTGGCACCAGATACCGCTATAGAGTTCCGGTATGCTGCCTTGTTAGCGCGAGGAATTTGGAGGAGGCCACTTTCTGCGGAACGAGTTGTTCTATTGTGTGCATCCTTTACATAAACAAACATGTCAGTCATATATTTAGGGGCATAACCATTTAAACTTTTGTATACCATTAGGGCCTTTCTGTATTGAAAACGATCTAATAGAGGCATGATACCGAGATTTTCGAAGAAGGCAGCAGTGGGAGCTCTATAGTCAGCATCTGTCATTAATCTGATGAAGCGCTTTTGGAGTTTAACAAGCTTCTGCATGTCACCACATCCATCCCATACTGTATTGCAATAATCAAAATGTGGTAAAATATAAGCATTATAAAAGGTTTTGCGTGCTGAGGGAGGTAGAAAACACTTAATTCTCCTAAAAAGAGCAATATTGCCACACACAGACTTGTACACCTTATGACAGTGGTCTTTCCAAGACAATGCGTGGTCTACTTTCACCCCAAATAACTTTTCACATGTGACATTTTCCAGAGTCTTTCCATTTAGATAGCAGTTGAGGTTTGGTGTACGTAAATTTCTCCGTTTTTGGTTAGTGGTGATAAGCATAGACTTTGTCTTGTCAGTGTTGATAGCCATTTTGTTTACATGACTCCAACCATGTAACCGTTGTAGGTCAATATTCAAATTTTCTTGTATCTCGTCTACTGACTTTCCACAGACATGGATTGATGAGTCATCGGCATACATGCCAATTTGGTTTTCCAGATGAAGGGGTAAATCATTCATGAAGATAGTGAATAATAATGGACCAAGGATACTACCTTGAGGGACTCCTGATTTGATGTTTAATTTGTCTGAAGATGATGATTTGAACTGAACGGACTGTTTTCTCTCTGTAAGATAGGACCTAAACCAAGAAAGGGCAGCTGGGTTACATCGATAGAGATCCAGCCTGTGGAGGAGATGCCGATGACTCACCAAGTCAAATGCCTTTCTAAGATCAACAAATATCACTCCGTTCATAAAATCATTGTCCATGGCGTGGGATATATATGATATAGGTAATATTATTCACAATTTATGTTTGTCTATATGTTGATGAAACTGTACTCTGTGTATCAGTTGAGGATCCCGTAGCAACTTTCAATAAAATGTGCGAAGATTTGCAATCTACTTCTGAAAGGTCCCGCGACCGGCTCGACATTTGAGCAAAGCAAAACAAGGGAACTGGTAGCAACAAGAAAACGCCACAGTATTATCTGAACTAGCTCGACGCAAGGGGGCACTTATTTAAAATGTTACAGAACACATTAAACATTTCGGTCTTTAACTAGCTATTTTTCTTTCGTGCGTCCAGTCCTGGGGTATTGGAAATTGAGTAACTGTTTTCGTGCTGGTTGTAGTCAAATATATAGGAAAACAGGATTAGGAAAAACTGGCTGCTAGAAAGGACAAACAGAAATTGGTTTTGATGGTCAAAATTATCAATGAGATTAGTCCATTTTTTTTTTCATTTGCCATAAAATAGTACTGACTAGAAGACGATATAACGTCCGCACACATTCAAAATTCACGGGGTTTTGTTTTCGGGGTTTTTTTGGGGGGGGGATTGGTTTTTGGTTCTGTATTGTTTTTTTTTTAATCAACTCTGGAGCAATGGAACAATTTACCAATTGTATTATGAGTGATTTGAATCAGGTGAGGTCAAAAAGCAATGGTTTATGCTATGTTTGAAATAGAAAATACATACTTATGCATGGGGTCCAGCTTCCTCAATGCTGACACGTGTAAAATAGAGGTAGTTTCAACACCCGGATGTGACTGTGACACTGGTGATAAAATATTTTTCTTTATTTCTAAAGTGTCCCCAGTATACGGTGCAACGGAATTTTTAAACAATGCAGTAATATAACCTGCCCGTTTCACTGCTAAAACCTTGTTAGCGCTTTAAATAAATATATTCAAGGAACAAACCGGTTCCCATTGTCCATAGCAAGTATTATATTTTTTTAGACGCAACATGAACCACGAAACCACAATGCGACTTTGCTATCTGTGCTGCAAATTTAATGTGAATCTTTTTAATGTTTGTCTTTTATATATTGTCTAGTAGCACGTCTGGTCTTTTTTTCCACGAGAGAGGTTCGCATAGGCTCTTCCTGCTCCCCATATCTTTTTTCCCAAGAAATACAATATGTTTAAACAAACGTTACATGTATCTCCATTCTGTTTATTCTGGACAAAGTTCAAGTAAGTTAGGGGGTTTTGTTTTGTTTTGTTTTTTTTTTTTTTGGGGGGGGGGTTTTGGGGGGGGGGGTTTCTTCTTTTTGTTTTTGTTTGTTCGTTTTTGGCTTCTTTTCGCTTTTTTTTGTTTGTTTGTTTTTGTTAATTTTTTTGGGGGGGTGTTATTTTTGTTTGATTCATTTTTGCTTTGGTTTTTGTTTTGTTTAGTTTTGTTTGTTTGGGGGGTGATTTCCCATACTGTTGCTTCTCTGCAGGAAGATTTACATGCACACAAACTTAGCAATGACGCAGTCTAAACGCCTGTCTGTTAGCACATGGCCCTATCTCCCAAACTGCTTGGATACAAACCCGACTATAAATTGGCGAGCATTCCTATTTTTCGGCCAATTTTTAAATAATTTAGTAACGTTACCGTATCTCATAGAATCAAAAATCAAAAATTGTTTCGAGTGGACAAGTGAAAGACAATGGTCAACAAACTTCGCTTATTAATTCAAAAGAGAAAGCTAATGCTTTATTATACAAAACAATGACGGAGCTCATTTATTTGGTTTCATTCTACTTGCGACAAGTTCCAAGCACCCAACTGTTACAGATTCTTAGTGAAACTACTCGGACATACAGTCTTCCGGTGACGAATCAACTTTTCCGTTAATCTACCGCAGATGTTTCGGAGGGACATGGATCATATATAATTTTTAATTTCCAGGATAAACAAAATCTTTTTGGACAGATGGACACTGTCTGACACTTCTTTTGACATGCATGACTATATCCTTAGTTCCATATCATGGACAAGAGGTAAAATATCGATGGCAAGCCGCAAAGTATCCATTCTTAACAATGACAAACACTGAAGATGATGGATAACTGGCAGGCGTTCAGCAGGACTTAAAAGTTGAAAGTCCCCGAGCTAAAGTCAACTGTGGCTGGAATGTCATCTAATTCAAAATATTTGTGTGTAATTTCTTCTTGACGAACTTTGACCAATCTGAAACCAGATTTTTCTTGTCCAAGTTGCTTTCCAATAGCTGACGTCACAATAAGCTCAATTTCGCCGTCGAATCCACCAGCGTTTCTATGGTAATGTCCACAAAAAATCTTTGTAACTCCTGTTAAGGAAACCAATACCAAAATATAATATACACAGTATAAAGTTTCCAGAACGCCAAACTAGTTACTTTTTCTGCTAGTATAAGTTTTGTCCTCTTGCTAACTCATAAAGAGCTACCGTGTTGTCTCCTGGAGAATTGGTAGCACAATGGTATGGCATGTAAATATAAATAGTCGACGAAAAGTGAAACGCATGGCTTATCCATCAATTAACATAGGAAATTAATAGTCATCTGGTAACTTTAACATATAAAATGCAGCAAAACTTCTTGCAACTAATTTTCATACATACAAGCAAGAACTCTTTCTACTGATTTCTTCACAGAGAATCAAATAAAACTAGACAGGAGATTTACATTAAAGCAAATCTAAGTGCTTACAAAGGAAAACTGTGGCCTTGTACGTTCAAATTGAAATCGGAAAAGTTACCTGAGAAAACATGGAATTTAAGAAAACAAATCTAGCAAAATAAGGTTCTTGGCATAAAAATCTGCAGTCACAAAGGAAATGCCTGACAGAAAAGAATTCTTGATAAAACAGGTTGTCAATTGTCAGTAAACAATCAAGATTTGGTCACGTAGTAAGAAAGACTATAAGCTAATCCCATTACACTTTTTATTGCAACTTTCATTCATTTATGGATCACTTTTGAAACTGCAACATGCACGGATAACAAAATGGTTGCCACATGGTGTCATAAACGTGACATGAGTGTAAACAAAAAAATCATAGTGACGTACATGTACCTGTAATTAACTGCTGATGACAGATCGTGGCCTGTTGTATGTTTGTCTATCACAAATATGTACAAGTTTGCTATTGTTGCTTCTAATTTGCATTATTTAACTTTACTGATAGGGCCAGACCCTGTGCAGAGATTGTAGTTTTAGTGGTGTCTGAGAGCTTAACTCTCAACGAATTGATGACGGACAAACGTTGGATGTGAAGTCGGAATGGCACATTCACACATAATAAATTCAAAGAGAAATATTCAAACCTTTAGTTTTTCAGGTCCCCCTCACAGCTATAAATTCAAATTCCAAAACTTTTATTTGTGGTCCATTGGATGCGCTTATAACACAAACCTATGACATGAAGTTAGAAGGGCACCTCTACCTATAGTAGTTTTGAAGACATTCAAGGTCTAAATTTCCAAAGTCTACAAGTAAATACTATTCAAAGTCAAAGTCAAAGTACTATTCCATCTGTTGAACAAATTAATGTCGGAGGGGGGGGGGCTCAAAATGTCCCTCGAAGCAATTGTCCAAGTGGCCTTGGAGAAGATTTTTTTTTTATTTTTGCCAAAATAGTGAACAAAACAAGAGGACTGTGACAGTCTTGTGTTCAGATGACCTTACATGCACAGACTGCAGTGGTCCTGTGAACTTCAGAGTCATATCAATCAAGGTCACCTTTGTTCAAGACCACCATCGTTGTTGCTAATATCAACATATAGCCTTAGCGATGTTTCTAAATTCTTATAATTTTTAAAAAGCAGAAAATGACAGCACCACCATGTAGTGAACAAATTCCTTAGAGATCAAGTCTATTTACTTGCCCAATTAGTCTGAAGAGGATCCAGCCAACTGCTTGGAAGGAAACGTCAAGAAAAGTAAAACACACAAAAATTCGCTAGGAAGCAAAAAATAATAACAGCACAGACAAGACTTTTATGATGTTGCCAAAAATGAACCAAGAATGCTTTAAAATTTAAAAAATTCACTGCAGTGTGACGATTTGAACAAATTTGGTAAAGACCGGGCAAAACTATATCTAACTATTTTTGAAGTAAATCTGGTTGACGGTTTTGGAGAAAAGGTTAAAAATGTGACTTACCATTGCATTCCCCATGGAAATGCAATATAATCAACAGGAATGTTTGCATTAACCGACAAGTACCCAAATTGCAAAATTCCTTCAAAATCAGAGATGCGAAACGTCATGACCTAGTGAAAGTTTCTTTAAACTTTCCATAGGCCACATTTCTGCTAAGTTCCACAAGTATCTACAGTCTGTCTGAACACCTAATGGGACCCCTGATTTTAATTTGACAGATAACACCACATCTTTTTATTCAAATCCACTTGGCCTATATGATTTCTTTTTGCCGTACCAACTCACACAATTATTCAAATAACGATATGAAACGATGTGTATGTTTTTTCTTTATAACACTACTTAAATACTGTATTTGTGGGAATGAGTGGAAAAGCCATAAACATTTGAGGTCACTGGACTATTTACAAAACGGTGAGGTCATTTCAATCAGTACGAAAAAAGTTGGACAGGTGCTAGGTCTTGTGCCTGAATATGTATCTAAAACAATGTTACCCCTCATAATTACATTATGAATGAAAACTAAGTGTAAAATGATTGTGTCACAATGCACAAGACCTACTCTACCTGCACATTGGTCTGCCTGTGAGAATGGTGAGGGGAAAAGGACTTTCTGAAGACGCCCAGCATCTGTTTGTAAAAAACTCCCAACAACCTGGCAAAGAACAAAAAGGACCACCTTTCTTTGCCAGGTTGTTGGAAGTCCAAAACATTGGTATTCAAATAGCCTTTTGACCCAAAACAGGCATAGGTGATTTCATGTGTTATGGCCCTGCTTTTGCCTCCAACTTCATATAGTATTCTAAGTAGACTTTATAAAAGAAAAACATATGCACTGTTTCATATCATTATTTGAAACATTGTGTGAGCTGGTCAGGCTAAGAGAAATCATATAGGCCAAGTGGATTTAAATATGAAGTTACGGTGTTATCTGTCAAATTAAATCTAAGGGACCCATCAGATCTTCAGACAGACTGTAAGGTTTTGGAGTTGTCGAAACTAGCTTTCACACACAAATTTTGTTTTAAAAAAATGAAAACAAAACTCACAGCAACACATAGTAAACAAATTAAGGTTTATAGGTATCCCCCAAACCGTTTTTATGCAATTTAAAAGCAATTGGCAACGCGCTTTTGGAGAAGAGGATCACCGAATGAACATCGTACTAAGTTTGAGGTAAATCTGGTTGACGGTTTTGGAGAAAATGTTAAAAATGTGACTTACCAGTGCAGTCCCCTTTGAAATGCACTGCATTCAATGGGAATGTATACATGAACCGATAAGTACCCAAATTGAAAAATTCGTTAAAAAACAGAGATGCAGAACATCATGACCCAGTAAAAGTTTCTCTGAAGCTTCCAAATGTTACATTTCTACTAAGTTCCACACAAATCTTAGACACGGCTTCGGAGAAGAAGTCGAAACTAGCTTTAACACATAAATTTTGTTTGAAAAAAGGAAAAAAAATGGAGCACCACCTGGTAAACAAATTAAGGTTTCAGCATCCTCAGAAGTGACTCTATGCCATTTCAAAACAATTGGCAAAGCAGTTTCGTCGAAGACGATTTTTAAAGAATTTTACCCAAAAAAATTAACTATCAAATTATTAAAAAGGGCCAAAAATCGAATATATGAAATGTGAACGAACGGATGGATGGATGGAAGAACGACGGATCACGAGCCATTCTATAAGCTCAGCTGACTGATATGTCAGCTGAGCCAAAGATTCATATAAAATACAAAAATCATTGGAGTATGACCAGTTAAGCAAATTCGGTAGAGACCGAACCAAGGTAGATCCCCACCAAGTTTGAAGAGGATCTGTCCAATGGTTCTTGGAGAAATAAAAAATGTGAAATGTGAACGGACGACAACAACGGACTGACGGATGGTCGGACGACGGAAGACTGGCCGCTTATAAAGTCAGTTGTTTGACAAGTCAGCTTAACTAAAAACAGACTGTTTGTGTTGGCACACAGACATAATTTCGTAATTTTTACCAGTTAAACAAGCTGCAATGAATGAGTAAATTTTACAAGTAAGAAAAAATGGTAATGTACGTGTTGAGTCATCCCTTAAGTCCAGGGTTCTGTATCACTTCAGCATCAAGTAATTGGGAAGTGAAGCTCTTTGCATCAAAGGCCCGTTACTCGTGGTAATATTTTTTTGAACAGAGTTTATGGTAAGATTCGAAAACGTGAACTACTTTTCAAGTGAGAGGGATATAATATGCACTGAAGCATGGATAAAAGAGGCTCCGATTTTCGAGAGATTCAGAGGTGTAAATGACTCCGTTAATTCATCCAGTTTGGCCTGGACTTGCAGGCTGGGATACGTTCGAGTATTACCCATCAACTTCTTTTCCAACATAAATTTCACAACAACTTTTCAGTTTAAATAGACTTCAGCTTCAGTACATGGTTCACAAGCTCTCAAATTTTACATGGAGAGCTGTGAAAGGCAAGGTCCCAATGAATGTTCCAAAAAAGACGCCACTCAAAAACAAGAGGATTTCTCCCACATGGAGTGTTATCACAGAGCAATGTTATACATACATACATACATACATACATACATACATACATACATACATACATACATACATACATGCATGCATGCATACTTCATTGACATATACCAACGTAGTACATGATATGATTACATATAAACATGGCAATAAAGAGACAAACGTAAGAAGGAAATAAACTATACCTAGAATAGGTGCACCCATGTATGAATACCACGACAGTATCTGTTATGCAAACATACATACATACATACATACATACATACATGCATGCATGCATACATACATACATACATACATACATACATACATACATACATACATACAATGGATGTTCTATGGCACAATTTTATACCTGCAGCTCTGAACTTATCCAACATATGTTTTCTGGTAGGCACTTCAATATTGAAATATTCCTTTTCTTCATCGGGACGGTAAAGAAACCAAGGAATGTGTTGCAGTATAACAAGATGTTTACAATCTTTAGTGTTAGCTTCTGACAGCTCCTCGTCCAACCAGCGATCCTGCTCTTCTTTTATGTCCATCACCTGAAAAATGCGAATACACAGCCCGAGGTCAGGGGCGTTGAAGACGAGATGCCCGAGTTAACATAGAGCTGGTATTCGCTGTAATGTAATGGATATGGACCCAACAAAATGGGATAGACAGAGTAACAGATCATATGACGAAACGTGCTTCCCATCCACAATGATGATGAACGATTACCAAATATTATATGTTTTGTGTCGGGATTAATTTCAAGATTAAGGCAAAATATTTCTTGGTCAGTTAGTCTGCTATGCGCATACGTAATTCTAATGTTCATAAATGAATATGATACATTACAGAGCCAAATGTTAGAGCTTTTCTTTGTATACTACTTTACAGTCAATCTCATGTAGGATTAAACTTCTTTTTTTCGTGATCGGCCTTCATGGGACTTCTTTATCCATTACCAAGCATCGACACATTGCAGCAATAAAATGCTATAGTTCCATAAAAGGTATTAGTATTTTACGTCCAAGATTGCAGAAAATAATGCAATCAATATTGTTCCGAATTCAAGGCACCAGTTAGCAATGCCACCGCAATACTCGTACAAACAAGCAATTAACTACACCAAACAAAACACAGGCCAAATCTTACCAAGCTAGGATCTTCATAATACTGTGAATTTATTGCAATAAACTTAACACCACCGACCCAAAAAGAAAAGTAATCATCGCCAAAGCTGTTTCTGTAGGCCCGTACAGACTCTTTGGTAGGTCTATCACCAACGTCGTGATTCCCACAAACACATACAAGTGGGATCTCTGAGTGGAGATCCGTGAAAACATGCTTGAAATCCCTCTCCTGGCCAGTGCGGTATTTGCCACCTTTCAAACGATATACTTAGAATTTATATGTCATTCCCAAACTACATTTAAAATTGGATATTTCTTTTAAATATCATTAGCACACATAAAAGTACGATTTAAAGATATCGCTTTTGAGTAATTGGGCACATCGCTATAAATCAAGTTATGTTTCTGAATTTCAATACCGACAGTAGTCAGTTAAGATCGATAATTACTTTACGCAAGTTAAAGATGGAATGTCTACAAATACGTACAGCCGGCTTTTGTTTGGTCTATCAGTACACATAATGTATTTTTAATCTTAGTTCTATGTTTTATGAAGGAACTTAAAACGTAGGGTTTCAAAGATACCAGACACAGAAAATGCACCAACAAGGCCAAAATGGAGATATGTGCGTTTCATAATAGAGGTTATAATATTTCTGTACTAAACTACGAAAGAATTTTAATTATGTAATCAGTTCTTAAGTTATTTATTCTTCATAATGGAAGATACACCTGTATATTCCAGCCTTTGGCTTTTCTTAAGGGTATAGGTCAATTAAAGGAACAATATTCTATTGTTTATATTGGAAATCAAAATACAATAATTAATAGAAATTCAGGGTCTTAGCACAATAGTTCATACATCTATGTTCTGGGGGAAAAGTGTTCAACGTAAAGAGTGTGATGTATTTTGGTCGAAATTAATTTTTTCCAGGCTAAAGTAATCAGCACTGAGCCGAAATTAAATATTCTGATTCGTCCTTTTTGATCATGTTGCTCTTTATCATACTGTTTTGAATGAAAAAAAAAAACAGAGGAAATCTATCAGCACAACATACTTGCCTGCAGTAGTTCGGGAGCTTGTGGACCAATGTTGCAATATTGTAGATATTTGCAAATGTGCCCCAAGCATTGGTATTAAAGAAAATGAGTGTGTAGAATATAAACTGATGGTATCTCTCGTCCTTAAATTTTATGCATTTCACAAATACATACTTTCTAATCTATGAGCTATGTTAGGCATTAGTTACACCTAATTCGCGCTGCGTGTTTCCAGTCTTTAATCTTGATGCATGTTGGTCTGACAGAAGTCCAATAATATAATATTCATAGCATTTCAGCTACCATCACAAGAACAGCAATGATAGTCTCTTAACGGCTAACAGAGACACCAAATGTATCAGTGATTAGTTATTCGGCTACAATATTAACAAAGAGCTCATAACAAGTTTAAGCTCTTTAACACAATCCAATTACACACACAATCATAAGAGAACTTACCCGGCATCTCATGTATCAAGTCGCCACAGACGATGAAGAAGCGCGGCCTGGGCTCCAATTTGTTTGCTGCTTCAATTGCCTGCTTGGTAAGTCTTATTTCTTCTTCCCAGCTTATCAATGGAGCAATAATAAAATGGCATTAAAATGCACACTTTATTGCATACGCATGAAGAGATTCATTCTATGTGCCGTTGGAACATCAGAAGCCAGCGAACGGATCTCTGAGATAACCACACATATTATGAATACGGGACTTCAAAAGGGACGGGATTTCACCTTCTACCCTTACAAGCACAGGCAGAAGATAGTAAACAAACGCAACCGTGCATTTCGTGAAACAATAAAAAATGACTCGTTTTTATTTATAATGCAGATGATTATTAATTTAAGATTTATCATTATCCGTAATACAAACTGCATTGCACCTTTGCTCTTCCATTTCCATGAAAGATGATATCATTCCAAATTGAGTGTCTGCTGCTTGAACGAAACAGAACGGTCCTTTCCAATAGCCCTCTTGTTCTGAAAAATGTACATAGGCATATCACCTACCTACAAGAAAGAAATTTAAATTATCTCCCACTTATAGTTATGCTAAATCAACGACTTTGGTGCAAATGAAAGATTAGGCATGTAGTTTTATTATTATTATTATTATTATTATTATTATTATTATTATTATTATTATTATTATTATTATTATTATTATTGTTATCGTTATCGTTATCGTTATCGTTATCGTTATCGTTATCGTTATCGTTATCGTTATCGTTATCGTTATCGTTATCATTATTATTATTATTATTATTATTATTATTATTATTATTATTATTATTATTATTATTTGTAGTGGTAAGACAATGCCCAACAAATTTTGGATAATTTTGAGATTTGGGAACATTTTGGTAGATATATGTTGTCTTGCATATGTCCAAATTTAGTAGTTCTAGTCCCATTACAATTTGAAGAAATTAGCAAAATAATTTCAACGTTAACAGTCAATGGATCGTGCTAACTTTTGGTTCTTGATTACTGAAATGACCAGTTCTTTTGAAAATGCATATGAAATGAAGAGTCCCAAAAAATTTCACACAAAAAAAATCCTTTTCCAATTTTTGTATCACCTGCAAACAAAAAGATATAGTCATGAAAATTCCCTGACACCTTTTTGCAGACACATGGGTTGAAATTATATTGGCACAAATTTGACCATTTTGTCTTGAACATTTTTCGAGAAAATTTTACAAAAATGCTTTTTCAACCAAAAGGCTTACTTTGTACAACAACTTTGGATGGAAGTTTGAAATCCAGCTTGAGTGCAAACGCATTCTGCAAAACTTGCTGTCAATTGAGTATAGAGATTTATTATGGCAGGGGTGCATGTTTCTGTAATGTTTGGCCTAAAAGGGAAGTCACTTTTCCAGGTTGGACATTCCCTTACAGATATACCCATTTCAATTATGTTTTGATAATTTTACATTTTGCAAACTATCACCTGTCCCGAAAGAAACAGATGAATCGCGTATAAGGGCACATTGTGCTTGCCTTTTAACTGGCACCAAAATTATAAACTGAATTGCACTCAGGCAGGAGTTAATTTCGTAATAATTTAGATTTTTTTTAAATCTCAAATTTCATTCTGTAAGACGTGTTATCAATTTGGAATATTAATACACATTATTACTTCTACAGAATTCTTCATTTTTCAACTTTCTGGAAATGTATAGTTTCAGATGTGTTTTTAAAAAAATATACCAAAAGGTGAAAAAATCAGCAAATTGTTCTCTTATACTTCACGAGATCGCAAAATTACTCACATACATACACACATATATACATACATACGTACATACATACATATATACATACATACTTTTTGTATATATATATTTATATATATACATATATACATATATATATATATGTATATATATATATATATATATATATATATATATATATATATATATATATATATAAAGCCCCCTCCACTGTTTTTCAATGAGAACAGAATAAAAATCAGAAATCCTTTAATTATTATCCCAATATTGCAAATTATCAAATAAATTCAAATTTTAGCATGCCTCAGTCAAAAGCCGGAGGTTCCAGAGAAGATTAATGTTAACAACTGTTGTCGGCAAACATTGCACCAAAAGTGTGCTTATGAAAGCTGTTCATTCAGACTAGAAATAAGCATGTTAAGGGTAAACATTGCTTAAAAAAAACTGCACCGATGAAAATTGCTGATTCAGTCTGGAAATTAAGACTTAAACAGTTGAAATTTAAAAAAAATGATGTCACCTAGACACCCCTTTACAATGTAGACCCAAATTCGATATTCAAGCTACCTATCACAAGACAAAATAACAGACAAGACACCAAATATTATTGTGTGAATCTGTCATACTTCAGTCTATAATTATGATATACTCTATATCTTTGTATTGTATACACCATTACTATTGTACAACTCAGGTAACAACTGAAAACTAAACGAACCGGTAATTAATTATACATGTTGGACTGGAGTGATTTGCAAGGACGGTACCTTCAATAAGCTGAGATTTTCTAATGCAAAAGAATATTTTCAAAGAGAAGCTCACTTGAAGTAAAACCTTATAGTTTGTGTCCCAAACGTAATAATTTTCTCCTCCTTTTCACATTTCTTTAATAATAGATATTCCTTTCGTGTATCAATTTTCGTCTAAAAATATCATTTAACAGAGTTGCTGTGTAAAATGCCCTGCCATTAATTCTAGTCGGTTGGTCTTATTAGCAATTCTTTTGATGTGATTAGATTGATGAAGCTATATTCCTGTCCCTGCTCTTATGTTTACAATGTGTCAATATTGCCTGACGTCACACTATTTGAATCTACTACGTTTCAGTGTACACTTGGGATGAAACTTCTCCGGTACCTGCCGGAATTGATAAAGATGGAGGTCGTATAGCTACACTTGGCTGCTTTGGACAATGCACTTACTTTAAAATTCAGCTGCCAGTTTTTAAGGAATGGTTGGTGTACGGAAACAAATTTCAACGTTAATTCTGCTTCAATTGCCTGCTTGGTAAGCCTTATTTCTTCTTCCCAGCTTATCAATGAAGCACCAATATGTACGGAAACAAATTTCAACGTTAATTCAGTGCACTTTCCTCTGCATCTGCAGCTGTAACTTACAGCAATTACATACTGAACTAACATTTTATTCAAGACTCTGGCCTTCAAATACCTTCTGTACTAGCATGGAAGTAAGCTACGAAACAAAAATTTATTTGTTGCAATCTGCGACAAACTACCTGATAATCAAGTTTCATTTCTTTTCCAGGCACGTATCGGTAAATAAAGCTGAATGTGCACTTATATTATTGTCAACACATGGTTTCACCAGACCAGTTCCCACTGAATCTTGAGTACCCGGGATAAATAGACCAATTCGGGGTTTGGCAGAGGTGTCAATAGTTGTCATAGTTCCTGTGGGTGGTATTGTTTCATAGTAACCTCTCTATTAAGGCAGGTTTTAAACCCTCACCCCCCTGCAGTGAAGACTAAATAGTTGTGAGACCATTCCGTGTCAAAATCAGTCCAAGTCTAATACCGTCCGAATCTTTACAAGTCTTTCAACTTGAACATCACCAGACACAACAACAAGACCTGAATAGTCATCAAGTAGTACATTATTCATTGACCATCTAAAGCGGATAAAATTTCAAATTGACAACGTAGAAATAATGACTGTCATAAAAAAAGAAGTGGACAACAGTTTTCAACAATATTAGAGAAGTTGCACGGAAAATCCTAGTAAACAAGAACAATCCATGATCATAAACCTTCAGTCATCAAACAAATCAGGTCAAAAATCCAGAGGCTCAAGGTAGACATACTAACAACTTTATGATATTTTAACATATCAGTCAACGAATACAAAGAGCAGCATGACGGAAAAGATCTCTCTCCTGACTTGCCACAAGTACCAACAAAAGTTAGTAGTAGTTTAAATAGATTTGACGCTAGCAACTCTCAATGTCTTGCTTCATACACGCATTGTATAAAATGTCACTTACAATTGTTAAGTTAACCTATTTATTACATCATTTGTATACCATCTCAAATCCACTGGATATCTAGATGATAGATTTTCATTTTACCAGTTTGCAAGTTTGCACAGGCTGAACAGGGATGAAATAAGATGAATCTTTGTTGGAAGTTGGCAGGGTTTACGAGGGTCATAAAACAATGTTATAGATATTTAACTGATGAGCAAATGTCACTGCTGGGTCCAGACATACAATATACAACAGCTATGCGATATCTGCCTGCTCCAATGTATCCACTGACCCTGATCAAAATCCTTCCATATTGCAGTTGGTGATTACAGGGAGTTTGGATCTGAATTTGAGTGATTTCTGGTAATTTATCTGAATCTCCCTTTACAAAGACATGCTAAACTTTGGTTCATATTTCATGCTGCTATGTCACTAACCTTACAACTGTTGTTGAAATGATGATGATGATCATCATCATCATCATCATCATCATCATCATCATCATCATCATCATCACTGGGCACTGGCACCAGTGCCTGTGTACTGATAGGTACGGAGGCCAGACTTTCCCAGTTCAATTGTCTCTGGTTGCATAACAGCCTGGCAGAAATAGGTCTGATTTTTTTGGTACTCTGAGTAAAATTCATTGACATTAGTTATAGCTGCATGAAAATTTCAAAGGTCCAAATGACCCTGCCCTTTGACCTTCAGAGGTCACTTGTAAATGACAAAAATGTGCAGTGTTACAAACATATAAATTGAAGTTGGAATGGTTACCTGTACGTATAATAGTATTGGACTTATTGAAGATTTCAATTTTTAAATGACTCTAATTTGCATAATTTTCAAAATCATCAACCATCGTTATAAAAAGACATGACTTCATGTCTGCAGCTATAATCATGGCAAGTTTGGATGTAATTGGTCAGAGAAAAATTGTTGGATAAAATTACTGCTAAAAGGAAAGAAAGAAAGAAAAAAAGAAAGAAAGAAGGAAAGAAAGAAAGAAAGAAAGAAAGAAAGAAAGAAAGAAAGAAAGAAAGAAAGAAGGAAAGAAACAGAATGTCTATGTTGGCGGACAGACATAATAAACAGCAGAGACTTTCAGGTTGTAATGACGACGAATATGATAACGGTATCATATTCTTTTGAACATAAATAAAAAAGTGTGACAGTAACGCGAACGTTACATACATAATATTTAAGCTGCCAGAAGTGTTTGTGGGATGGCAACGGCTGCTCCCGCGCCCGGTGCCTAATAAATAAGGCCCATATCCAAATAGCATTAGTTGGTACCTTTCACGATAAAAGGTGTCGCTTGCTGTTTACCTTATCAGGAATCAAAACAGCCAGGGATTTTGTCCACAATACGACACTTATATCATTTACATAACCCAATATTCACAGTCTGCCACTACAGATTTGACGGCTATTCTACATGATGCCGCTTTGCATCACCTTGATGACCAGATTGTATATCAAAAGCAGTTGATCCTTCTACAGCAGGAAGTCGTTTCGGCCATCCGCGAAATAGACTTTCTACGCGGAGATAACGGGTAAAAAGCTCCGAAACATGTTGAGTAGTTACCCGCTGAAGACCCTTTAATTTATTTGGGCTGATACAGCCTATGTCAAAATTTTACAGAGGAACGTGTGCAATATAGACAATAGTAATTCCATATATATACAGGTTAGACAGGGACAGGTTAGCTTATGGAGAGTAAAGAGTTCGAACTGCAGAATAGGATATTGACTACTAGGAAGTGGTTCTGGGCAAAAAGACACAAATACAAAGAGCTACGTGATGAGGTGAAAGGTTACAAGTTAAAAGATAGCGCCCTACAGAGTGAGCTCACTGCTTTAAGCGGAAAAAATAAACTGAATGCAAAAGATCATGCCAAATGAATGACCACATGTGATCAGTTGAAAAAAGAACATGAGGTTTTATGTAATAAATGTGCCGCACTGCAAAGAAGTACTGATGAATTACAAGGCAACAACAAGGTTATGTCTGAACATTTGGCCAAAGCCGAGAAGCAACATGCAGCCAAAATGCGATAAATATAATACAGCTATGGCCAAATTAGTCAGCCTAGATATACCCCACCTTGTGGTAATCGGACATCGGAACCAGCAGCATAGTAAAACAAAAGCAAAGTCAAGGCCAGAAGATAGATCCCTGTTGTTGTAACTAAGGGGAAACAGACAACCGACAAGACGGGACATGCTGGAAATGATAATGATGAAAAACCTAAATTTTTAAGTGCTACGAAGAGCTGACTTCTGATACAGCCCTTGATAAACAGTCTGATTTTTGTGCATGCTTTCTCCCGATGTTACAGTTTAAGAAGTCTGTGATCAATTTTATAAGTATCTGGGCCATGCTAGGAAAAATAATTTTCAGGACAAACATCAAAACAAACTTTCCGTCAAACCGCTGGTTTGATAAGATTGTAAGGCATTAAAGGCTTAAACTCACAATTTTACAAAATGTAATGACTTAACGGCCGAATAAAATCGTGCGCAATTTAATTTATTGCACAAAAATATAAACAAGTAGTCAAAAAAACGAAGGCTGTGTGTCCATAAGTTAGACTGAAGCTTGAAAATATGTTTTCCAATAACCGTGATGATTATTGGCGCTTTTTGAAATGTCCATCGAACAAGAGGCCTAGTAACGAAACAGATATGTAAGATTTTTACTATTATCTCTCAGGGTCGTCTTCTCCTTCACGTACCAAGACTTTGTGTATAATTTATGGACGATATTAGACATTTTGATTTGAACGAGATAGATGACAAATCGAATCTTCAGAAAATAGTAATGATCAAAGTATTCTAAACTCCCCTTTAACTGAAAATGAATTGCTTAAACTTAAAACCCCTTATTTTCTAGAATTTATGGCATAGGTGCCGAATTTCTAAAATATGCAGAATCTCTTTAACTTATCCACTTTTCTGTCTGTACAATTAAATGCTTAGGTAATTTTCCTGTTCAATGGTCACAAGGCATTATTGACCCCACTTCACAAATCTGGCAATAAGGCTGATCCTGCTAGATACTCAGTTCTTGAGACATTGGGTGTACTATTTAAACCCATGGTCGGTTAATACGAAACACCAGTATATTTGACGACAACCAATGGTTGTATGTTTTTTAGATTTTACCAAAGCGTTTGATTATGTAAACTGGGATGCTGTTTACAAGCTTCGACAAAGGGGTATAATGGCAACTTTTTAAATGTCATAAGAAATATGTTCAGTAAAGCTAAGAACAAGATAAAATAACAGGGCATGGTAAGTGAAAGAATGAATAATTGTTTCTATGGTGTACTTCAAGGTGGTATCATGTATCTCAAATTGTTTAAAACGTAATTTCTGATATTGGGGATCATTTAACTGCTGAAGTAGCTATTTATTTAGATGAATTTTTATTCTTTTACTTATTATATGCTGATGATCTGGTACTTTTTTCGGACATAGGGGCTGGTCTTCAAAAAACAGGTTGATCGATTGAAGCAGTGCTGTAAAAATATTGCACTTAATAGTTAGTCTACTCAAAATAAGAATAATGGTGTTTAATGACTATGCCCCTTGCATTTATTTCAATGACTGCCTTTTGCAATCACAATGTAAATACTTAGGTATTTTTACTAGGGTAAGAAACAGATTTAAGAGTCAACATTTACCTTTCTTGCAGGGCAGGCAAAAAGAGCACTATTCTGCAGTCTAAAATGTATTATGGATCTATGGGCAAGCCTTCACTTCAACTATATTCACTTGATGTCAACAAAAGCTGCGTCTATATGAACAATTTAAGAAGGAAGGAGTTCTGCCTGGAAACTTACCTATTTAATGTACTTAATGTAACATATGTCCAATGTATTGCTCGACTTTGATTGAGCTCACATAACTTAAAAATAGAATTGGGGCAGCATGCAAAACCGACAATCCCTGTGGAAGAACGCATCTGTGCACAATGTAATCTTGGAACAGGTGACAATGAATCCCACTTTCCTGTACAGTGGTCAGCTTTCACAGATGAACGCAACAATTTATTAAAGGAAGCACAGACATATTTTTCAAACTTTACAGAATTCAATGTAAAAGAAAATTTTCTTTTAATCATGTCAGGCAAAGACACAAATATTCTTTTGTCACTGGGAAACTTTTTGCATAAATATCTTCCCAGGGAGATGTAGTGATAAAAATAGCAACTGTGAAATCATTGGCTAGATGCTGCTAAACTTGGTGCTATTTGCCAACCTAAATAAAATTGGGTTTGTGTATTGAAGGTAGATGCTATATCTGCTAGCATGTATGGAATTATTGCGTATTTATCCAATAGCACATTGTAACTTGGTAGCTCAGGGGAGTCATTTAATCAACTGTGTGACTTTACCTGCCTTAGTCATATATGACCATCTTCCGATGCTCTTGTAGGATACCAACTACATATCTCACAATGTTAAAGATGATATTACTAGTCATTGAATTTGACACATGTATATCCTAGATGAAGAAACTAGTATTAGTATTAGGTGCAGCTAAGTTTATTGTGTTCATTACTTTTTTCTCGTATAGGTTTTTTTTTGGGGGGGGGTATTTTTATATTTATTGTGGAACTTGAATACCTGCATAGACATATGTACACAAATGGTCAAGTTTTTCAACTTAATTGCAGGGAGTAACTGTGTACTTGTGCTGTAGTGAAACTTTGTATTTATGAGCTAATTTGGTGAAATTCGCGTTTTACATAGTCATTGTACTGGTTGTACACAAAATTGTGATCCATGCATGACTTATGAGTCAGAGCTGACTCCCAAAAGGTCAATGAAATTACTTACTTATTTATCACCGTACAATTTGGCCCCAAACATTCTCATAAAGTTTCATAGGAGTCTGGTTTTTAGAATGTAGACTCTGTTTTCTAAGCATTTGGAGTCACAATGGGCACTCAAATTCATCTTTACCCAACCTTTCATGTGTTTCCTTTTCCCTCAACACGTGCAATGTGTGGATCAATCGAAAGAGTAGGCATACGGGGTGTGTATTCGTGCATCACAGTAGCAATATATAATGGCGGATGTTTTAACCCGGGCGAGTTTCCCTGAGAAGCAGCGTGCCTAATTAAAGTTGTAACCGAAGAAACACACCTTTTTCAAATCCACGAAATCCTCCATTTTTGTTTCGAACTACAAATCCGTCACCAACAGCTGCCGCGTTTAATGTCATTCTTCTGAAACGGAGTTCACTGTTCTGAATCAACCTTGTAGGGACCTTTTAATGTTATTCAAGCCCAGATTTAGGTCACATATAAGTGGACAACGTATCGAGTGATTACATTATCGGCTCAGAGTGCACTGTTAATAGTACATAAGCCTACCGCTGGCGGAAAGAAATAATTGCGGGGGGTTCAAATCGGGAAAAATCGATAAAAAGCGGAGAAAAAACAAAACGGTCGTCATTTTCTCGAAAATGATATCGACTATGTGGTTGTCCCAGGATGTGACCCACTCGCTTTAGGTGGCCGAGTGGACCGGTGCGCATGTCTCAACCTCAGGTTGACCAGTTTGAAGATAAAAGTCCGGCGATGAAACCACCATTATATTTACTGTATATTTTCATATTAGCATAAAGGCGTATAACTTTTGTTGCGTCGCCTTTTAAAATAAAGTATGCAGTTAGTGTTGTGCGGATACCTTTCATTGAAAACATTCAAGATAAAAAGGCGAGTCTATAGATAGAATCAAAAGTTATGCCAGTGTTTACCTGTCATAGCCAGGAAACACGTGCTCCGAGCACGGCTTGCCAGCATTACGTCACTGTGTATGAATATGTGATTCGCCCTCTGTTTATAAAATTCATCATGGAAAAAAATATCTGTCAAACCAAACAACACAAACAGGCTGATAAGTTCATGTAATAGTCTAGCTGAAACTGTAGACTAATTACAGGTAAATACCCCCCCCCCCCCCAAAGGTGTCCGCACAAGACAACCAAGAACTATTTAGTGCGGTAACCTGCACCTGATTGGCCGCCATGGTATATTCATACCTCTGGCCTCGGGCATTATCTCACTCTTCAGATTTCACAAATTGAGTTTGGGTCTCGCATCAGTGTATTATTGCAGCATGTAACATTGCTGCAATTTGTGACATTCAAATTTGTGGGAAAAACACATACGCCCTGGAAGAAATCAAGGCTACCAGATGTATATTTATTTTGCATATTTCATTTGTTTTGATCATGAAGTGATCGTATCTTCGTCCCTTCACAAACGCTTTGGTGCCACGCATTGTTGTTTGTGTTCAATCTGTTACATACTATAGCAAAAATACGTTCTCACATGGAGCTTAATTTGTTTTTCATGTACGTCGAAACATCAAATCCAAAATGCAGTCCACCGACATGGTCCTCGATCGCTTGGAGAGATGAAAAAAATCATAAGACCCTATTTGTAGACACTGCCTACCGCATGGATGTTGCAGCAGCCAAATCCTGTTGCATCCTTCTAGCAACCGTTGAATGGTTCGCGTGAGTAAAGTGGTGCCTTGGGGGCACACCTACACCACAGTACATTGTTGAGGTATCATTCAGTTATCGCATTGTCAGATATTGTGGAATGCGGTCGAAATAATGTGTAATATACTTCATGCTTAGGGATCTTTATGCCAGGCTGTGAAGTTGTCTCCCCAGTTAAAGGGAGAAGCTCTGCAGTACCGCATCTTGGCAAAAGACCAAGCCTATATGCAGACAAATGCAAGGTATGTGTAAAACGTAGGTATGTCTGAGACAAAGGGAATACTTAAAAATGAATCTCCAGACAATGCAAACAGTTGCCACTGGCGATTGTTGGGTTGCCCTAGACATTATTCAGCTTGAGAGGGAGCACACAAGAGAGGTGCCCACTTTCTTGAAACGATTAGATGAAGTTTTGCAAGTCAGTCGTTGTCCAGGTACAATATAGGTGCCCGAAATCAATTGTTCCCAGACACTGCTTTGAATCCATCCTTAAAATTTGAGTTGCAGTGTCTTGCAGGTCATCTAGATCTCGAAAGGCTTGCAAACCATCTGAAAAAAGTTAAATACATGGTGAAAGAGTTTGTATACACTGTAAAATAGTTTAGTGTGTATTTTTAGTAATGTTTTGGCTGTAAAATTCTGGATTGAGTTTTACAGAGGTAAATATAGTACTCTTCCTGTATCTGTTCATGAATAAAAATGTTAACCATTAGGTCAGAACTGAAGGAGAAAATTAAAGAATCAACTCTTATTGTGCATCACTAAATGAAAGCAATAAATCTCTTTACATTAATACTTAATATTGATAGCTGACAGAGACGCCAGCCACCGGCTGTTTGGGACTTTTAATACGTAGGATAATGCAATTATTATCTTCATGAGGAATTTAAATTCAGTTACGCTAATATTACCTTTCTTCCAAAGAAATGTGCTGTAGGTTTCACCTTGAACCTATCCATGAGATGTTTTTTCTTCCTATACACTTTTTATTTTGTCAGACAAGTTCTCTTTCAAGATTACCTAGGATGAATAATAACTTTTTGAAATGTGATATCAATCTAAAGGTATGTGAAGCACAGCCGTATGAAACTATTTTGACTGTGAGAGCAACTAGTAATACTACTATTACTACATAAGGAGCTTTGACGCTCTCACACTCAAAGTATTTTAATACGCCTGTGGTTTTAAGCATATTCTACTCTGGAGAAAGCAATTGGGCAGAAGGGCAGCACTCTATTTAGGTGGTTAACCTTAAAACACACACAGGTGGGGAGCATGCGTGTGTAACGGCTCCGAGGTCAGACATATGTCGACTTTTGCTGTTTTGAATTGAGTAGTGCACAAACAAAATGGATCACAAACCTCTTGTTGCGAAATCATTCGAGGGATAATCACATCTTGTGTTGACTGGATGCCTCGTTGACTGGCCTCTGTATGTTTTGTGTGAAAGCTAGAACAAATGGATAGTTGCATATCAAGTACCTTTTCCTTCATGTTCTTATCAGTTTTTCTAACTTATTTTGTCTGCTGTTTGATTTAAAAATATATTCTGCAGAAAACGAGAGCAAAATGTGGCCAAATAGCCTTCTTCCCATGTCATATTTATCAATAGTCAAAATCGTAATTGCACTGAAATTCTCGGTCAATGTCGTCAATGGCAACATAGGAAAATACCAAGCAACTTTACATACAATTTCAATTGACTGATATGACACAAAAAATTTAGATAAATAATCCAATAAATATGTTGTTAATGTTGGTCCACACCTAGAAAGTATTTTTTACATGTGGATTGAGCAGTGCGATCATACCTAAGGAATCTGCATATTTTGCTTTTTTCTTTTGCCTGGTGGCTGGGGGTTATTCCTAGGAGAGTGACGGATTCTAGACCTTACCATGATGTTGTATACTTAGGAGTTGTAAAATACATGTGCAATACATTATCTTACCACAAAAAACCGTCCTTGTTAAATCAGTGAAGCCTGCATTTATAGCACAGTGACACGGGGAATTTTTAGTGTATTTTGGTATTAAGTATAATAACCTCTTGACCACCGACCACCATTGCCAAAACCTCTGTGTCTGGGCACATCGCCTAATTCAATCGAGTTGTGTTCAGTCGCTTGATTGTACCCAAAAAACCCTGATGGGCCTGTTTCTCCATCTCTTGGTTCCTCTTGGAGCCAGTGGTCCCTCCTGATGTGCATACTACCCTGATCTTCATTTCCTCCATGATGAGTGGTCACTTGAGGTTACCAGTGTAAAGAAAGCAGTGTTGTCAGGTGGGCTTCTCTGGTGGTCAAGAGGTAAGTATACTTACTAATACCTAAAGTACTAAAATTTTTGCAAATTAGTGATATGACGTTACCTCTTGACCACCATTGCCAATATGAAAACAAATTGGAGGGGTGTGTAATGTTACTGGCATACTGACTAAATGTAAGACTGCCAGGACTGACAGCCTGGGGGATACCATCGGTACATGTGCGGAAGTGACGTCTTAAGTGAAAACCTCAGAGGCATGTGGACTTGGGGGCGCCAACAGCAGAATCCCGGCTGAAGCCTGGAAATCCTCCTTGCAAGCCTGCATGGGACTGCACTGCCCCCCCTCCCTTAACATTTCCCACCAACCTGGTAACTGTCTGCCACATGGGTGGACACTGCTGATTTCTAATCCTCTGGTCCTCGAGATCTAATGAGACTGGTGAGTCATGAAAGAAGGTGGGCAAAGGGGGGAAAGGGGGCTCAATGTGGGAGCTACAACTACTGCCTACCCAGAAGATTGCTGGCTGAAGGGCACCTGCTGGAGTTGTGAGAACTTCTGAGTTTCCAGTAGGTGTGGTGCTGGCTCCACAGCTACTGCTGACATGAGGGTCTGCTGGCAAGGGGGAGTCGGTTGAAGCTGCAGGAGCTCCTGAGCCTCAGGACCAATCAAGAGCTGACCTCACATGGAGGCATCTAGCTGCTCATCTGCAGCAGTCGTCTTAGGTGCAAGCAAAGTGCCAGCAGGGGTGGTGCCCCTTAAGGAGCTTGAGTTCCACTGCCTCTCAAAAGAGGAAGGCAGGGTGCCCAGCTCAAACTCAGGGCACAGTGGAACAGCTAGTCGCTCTGTCTAGGACTAAACTTGGAAGAGCAGCCAGCAGGGCCAGAGATGGCAGAGATGGCACCAGAGTCATGGAAGGGGCTGCTACCACAAAGCCAAAGGCTCACTACAGGTAGAGGATGCCACCACAAACTTCATTACTCTCTTCTGTACTCTGACCTACCCAGACTTTCGACCTGGGTCTTGGCTTTGGTGTTCCAGGATATCCAGACTTTGATGGTCTGGGAGTAGGCTGGGGTTCCAGGATGCCCTAGCAGAAACCCAGAGTTTTCCATCCCGGCTTCCCCAATTTTTGCTTATCAGACTCTGAGCACTCAGACTGGGGGGGACCAAGTTCTCAAGAGATCCAACTTGTTCTTAGCCTACCTCTGTGGAGGGGACCCCAAAGTGGTGGGCTGCAAGATGGGGATGACTGCCCTCTGCATCTCTGACATGTTCCTAGTCTTAGACTCCAAGGTGAGGACAAGCCTGAGGTCAGTGGCTAAAGGAGCACTGGTCGCCACTTGTGCCTCAGCTGGGCTCTCGTGATCACCACGAGGTGCCACCATGCTTGTGATTTCATTGCCTTCATTCCTTACTTCCACGCCCCCCGGGGGAGGGGGTGTCAGGTGTTGAGCAGCAGCCAGCTGAGCATGCAAGTGAGCATCATGGGTTTGTCTTCACTTCTATTGTGGAGTCACAGGACAAGACTCAAGGGAATCAGAGTCCAAAGCCCGTGGTTTGGCAGCAACGGCCAGCCACCTATGTCTAGCTTTGTCGCTCTTCTTAGCCTGCTCGTAGAGCAGCCATTTGTCCTCTCCCCAATCAGCACAGAACTTGCACCTTTTCTCACGAGAGCAAACATAGCTAAGTTTCTAATGACAACCATTGGAATGCTCATGATCACCCAAAGCAGCCATAAAGTGGTTCTTTGAATCCATCATCTGACCTTTTTTCCCAAAAAGGGAGAAGTCAAAGTGGTCACTAGATCAACACATACAGCTCACTGCCAAGCAGGAATTGCCTTGTGGGCACTGTCCTCTTGCTCTCTATGATCTGATTGCCGAGACGCCATTTTAAAAAGGTCAGGTTCAAACCAAAAGAATCATTTCTATTTCCATAATTTCAATGGTATTCACAGATCAAATACAAGCTACCCTAGCCTCTGAAGAGTCCTGGACTGCTCAGAAAAGATTTTCTGCAGAATAGAAAGCGCATACAAAACTGTGATTGGTGAACAAAGTTCACAGAGCTTCTAACTTGGATATGACCATGCTGTTAGATTCCTTTTGGAGCCATGTCAGATTTTCGGGAATAATCAAGTGAGTGAACCCAACTCGATTGTGTCGGGCAATTTGCCTAGACATGGAGGTCTTGGGAATGGTGGTCAAGAAGTAACTTTACGTAACTAATACTCAGGTTGCCATGATGGCTTCTTTTCAAGAATAAATCTATGATTCTTTAATTTTTACTACTATCACTTATTAAAGTCACCTAACACAATCACATATCTGATTGTCATATCTGGGAAACTCTCATTTTGCAACTTAGATGATACATCATACATTTAACAAGGCACATGTTAGGAATACTTTCATGTGGCTGAACATGCAGGCTTCAAAAAAGCTGTTACATCACATTGCTTGCTCAGGTATGGATCCAACCAGGCCCCATCCTAAAATGTCTTTAACAGACATTGTTTGACCAAAACCGATTGGGTAAGCTATAATAATGGTGAATGGATGATTAAATTTCTATCTTGTATCCTCTTTCTCACCAACATCGCTCATCACACTGCCCAATGGCTCCCCGTCTGCATACAGTCTGATATATTGCATATGAAAAAAAAACACTAATAGAATTTTCATTACTTTTATTTTCTCTAAAATCTCTGTTTGTTAATAAAAGCATCCACTATGGGGGTCTATGTCTCGCAAAATTACTGATGACCATGTCCATAAGTATCCCTCCATAGGAACTAATGGCCCACTAAAGACAATGTGGTCCACGCATGACACTATGACGGGCTTGAAGTGGCTTCTCATTAACGTTGGACTTGGTCCCTCTCTCCATTCTCCTGAGAAAATGCACAGAATCTCTTTTATAGTACTCTGGAGTGTCTCCAATGAAATCAAAGAAAACCACAGGCTCTTGTCTCGGAGCATGCATCACTGACCAATGTGTAGCATGCTTTTAATCAGGGAGATTGAACACATCAACAGTTTTGTCACGTTTATTTAGAAATCTGAAGGATAAATGCTTTGCTGCCACAAAACTATTATTTCTTGATTGCCATTTACTATGGCCTTTAAGTAATACAGATTATAATGTCAAAAAATTAAATTGGTTGCATACTGTTTAAAATTGTTTTAGAGGCAAGGAGCCAATCTTTATTTGTACAGGTACCCAGCCCTGTAAAATGTTATCCAGGCGTGGATGTGGAGTCCATCATGTCTAAGTGTGTGTCTTCACGTTCGACTTCATGATAGCATACTTGACTCTGGTATTTTGCAGATGTTGCCTGCATGATTGCCTTGTTTGGTGTGGGGGCCATACTGACCATACATGTGAACCACCCCAGTGTCAGAATATCAGCTTTTGTTGTTTTGTGTGCCACTGGTCATCAGGCTGAATGGTTTTGGAGAATCTGTCAATTTAACGGCACCGCGTTGACTCATGAAAGCGATCATTGAAAGGTGTCAAAATACCATGGCTTGGTCATGTCCAGACTTTGATTGTTAACTGTGTTTACACCTTGTAATGTTAATCCACAGTTTAGATGGTTGAAAAGGGCCCACGTCACACATGTATGCCACGTTGTGGCTGAGTTTCGTGTAACCTTGATTTTGCAACTTTATCATAATTCAGTGCAGAGTCCAGGTACATCCATAATTACCATAGGTAAACGTTATGTGTTTCTTCGAGTCCATGAACGCCACTTTTCGTTGTGCTATATGACAATTATCAATTGAAACAGGAAATTTTCAGTTTCAGGTAATGTCTGTGTTTTCAAGACCACTACCTTTTGCTATCTCTTGCCAGAGTTTACTAAGTGTATAAGGGAAAGTTAAAACACTCAATAACTAGAGTACTCGTAACTAAATTCAATCTTCACAGATTTTGACCCATCACTATAAGTGCTCATTGTTGCTCTAAACTAGACTCACAAGGGGAGGGGCGACTTCTAACGTTTTTTCCTTCAGATTCATCATGCAAAGGCCTCGTAATCAAGTATCAGCATGCCTACTCCAAATTCGATGGCTCCAGATAGAGTAAATGGTCTGGGTTATCAGTTTTCCTCTGCATACTTTAGGTAAATTGCGCCAAAAATACATCGAGGAAAGTTGTTGACTCAGTCTGAGTCTGTTAACACTCTGTGCATTAGCATATATTATATAGTTATGGAGTGGGCTGTTTAATCACGGTTATCCACCGTAGTTGTTATACTTATCAATAGAATCAATACAAAATAAACTGCAACCCAACAGAAATAGCATTCACTATGCTAGTTAGATTATAGTAAATTATTGGCACTTTCATGTTGTGCTTACAATACCAAAGGTTTAAATACACTAGCCAACAAAATAACTCTCCATCTTTTTTTTAATCTGTATTATGAAGGTGTTTTGGATAAATCTAAAAAACTTTTGTTGACATGTGGGACATAACATTTTGTCCACATTATTTGGGATTTAAAAAAAAAACATTGGCACCCATGTTTGGCTGCATTTACTTTGGATACAAGTCAAAGATGAAAAGGAGGAGAGTTCACAAAAATGCCATTGGAGAGCACTGTAAACTCTTAATGTGCTTCTCTGTAAACGAAGGATAACAAAACCAGACACAAAGATGATAAGTTATTACCTTATTGCTTGATTTTGATTTTTTAAAAACTGAAAACACGCTCGACTCAGCAAAGTCGCGCTTGAAATAAGCTTGCACAATCAGGGTTATTATCGCAGCTTGGTTATAATGATAGTGTCTCGAAAATTATTGGCAACATGATGACAATTGTCTTTGTAATATTATCACTTGACCATATTGACTGAAGTCTCAATTATCAGCATTACTAAGCAGTATACCACCATTGTTTTGTAGATATTTATGCCATGAAATGAGAAGAATTGTTTTGAGGTGGATATTAACAAGGACAGGAGACGCGCACACTACCGCACTGCCCAGTGCTCATCTGTTATGCGAACTCTGGATTCCAACAATAATTTTGGTGATTAATAGATAAACATGTAAAATACGGATTCAGGAAAAGGTGGAGAATTACTTTTGTTGCCCACTTTATTTTCTACTGATGACAACAAAAAACCGACTAACTGGAGTCAAACTAATACTTGCATACATACAGACGACAGACATTTACATACATGCCTGCATACAGAAATATATGTACATGACCAATGGTCATTACACAAATAGTTATGATTTCAGACTATCTTGCATCAAATAGAAATTGAAACAATATTTGTACTGTGTTGTGTTTTAAATGTTGACAGACATATATCAAAACAGGATCTTTTCACAAAATTTGCCATAGGGTCTATTATTCGGGAAAACTTTGTACTACTTTGCATGGATTAAACAATTACATAATGCAGGGAATGACTGCTTTGCTTTCATGATCAAAAAGTGCGTCAGGCATATTACCGTCGCCGCAAGGATCCCATCTTTTCACTTGAACTGGTACCGCAACAGAAAGAGTAGCGTCATTGTGTGCAATATCAATAAGGCCAGACATGCTGTCAATAAAAAACATCCTGATTTGCTTCATTATGTATATTATTTTATATTTGTTGCGCAAGTTCTTTTCAGTATAATATCAATTCCATAAGGTTTCACATTTGTTTGTAATTTATACTTTTGTCTCAGCAGATAGAGTATTTTCATCTCTTATAATATCAGTAAGGCTTGATTATTCTGTGTACACTAAAAATGTGCCCCATTGCCTTGTGCAAATGTTCGATATTTCATTAAATCCTGCTGATTCATATGGTGACCCAGCTTGTACGAGTAGGTACCCAGAAGTTTACTTTCATTTTCGTAGGGCCGGCGATAATCAATTTGTTATTATTAGGACCACAGAGTTTGAAAAGATGACTTTTATTGCCGTTCATGTCTTTCAGCAAGCACCAATATGTGCTTTATATATCATACCATCTCTCAAGTTCAACGATTGAACCCTGTGTGCCCTCACGTCGCCAAGGGCATCATGTATCACAAGGTTTCTCATTTCTTTAAAATTTATATTCTTAACGACAGAAGACAAAATTCAAGGGCCTTAAATACATCACTGCCATAAATACTTATATTTAGGAAGCATATTTACGTGTGGCGGTAGTTTAATATCAGCCGTGAATAAGCATTCGGATATGATGAGGAAGCCTTTACTTAAACTGATGAACTTCTACAACAAGAATGCAGACATGTTTTTCATTGTGAAAAAGAAAGTTTTGGCGTTTTTGTCAGCTGTTTCGAACTGCTATAAAAGCTGATAATATTGTTGGGTTGGAAAAGGTGGCAAGTTTCTACATGGGAGGTGTGTACCTTGTAGAATTAGGATATCCAAAGGTGCAAGACTTTGTAAAACACAATCAGGTGATGATTTGTGATAGAAGGATATCAAATTGACAGGGGATGCGAGGTGATCCGTTGATGAATGCTATCAATTTGACTAGTGCCACTAGCATGGTGTCATATATTGACACATTACTGGGGTGTAGCGGTATTTTTGAATATGCCATGAGCATAATCAAGGATATAGTCTGAGCGTCAAAAAATGTTTTTAAAAAATGAAAATGTATATCCTGTTGGGGGAAAAAGATGCCACCCCTCTCTTCAACATTATGCACGTCTTATGGGGATGTGCGGGGGAAGTTTGTTAACTTTATTATACCGTTGCTTTTCATATCTCTTTTGGGAGGAAACCGTGGTCCTTAAAGGACTTCTCTGGTTGTGGTGGTGGTGGTGGTGGTGGTGGGCGGCTGCCTGCATCAATGATGGGTGTGAGTACCACACTTCTGTGAGCAAGCTTGGATCTGCCTTGCCATGCTGCATGTCAGCTCGGTGATCTCAGTCAAGAAATTTAATTCCACTGGTCTGTGAGCCTCTATGCCAGCAATTGGGCCAGGGCTGCTGTGGGTTCTTCATACTCATCCCTCATTCAATGGCCAAGTGCATCCCACAAACACAAAATTTTGTTGCTGTAGATATTGCATGATAACTCAGGTATTGTGTGGTCATGCGTTATCCTATTGAAACAGTAGCGCTGAACAGGCGCATATTCAGAGGGGTGTGGGATCTGCCCTGCTTGATACTGTTGAATTCATTCCTTAACTGTGGGCAGGATCTCATCCACGTAGCGCTGGCCTGTTACAGTCCCGTTTATATGGATAAGAGCTGTTCTCCCGGTTGCTATAATTGCCCCCCCCTCACACACACACACACACACACACACATCATGACACTGCCTCTTTTGTGGTGGTCATGTTTAACCATACATCATTCTTCGAACCTTTCGGGAGGCATTCATGGAACCCTTATTCCTTCATCCTGGAAATCCAAGCAGAATCAGGATTTATCGGAGCGCCTCACCCTGTTCCATTGATTTATGGTCCAGGCTGCATATTCCACGCACCACTTTACCCGTCATGTCTTGTGTGAAGGGCTGAGAGGGATGCAAATGGCAGGATGGTATGCCCTCTGTTTGGCTGACACTGGTCTCTTGTTAATGATAGACTGTGATGCTCTGATGTTGCAGTCCTGGCGCTATTGCCGGGGAAAAACATAGGCTCCAGTGTGCAATTTATTATTTTCTCTTTCTGAAAGAATTTTGGTTTTGAAGAGGTTTTATTTCAGGAATTTGGTTGAAGGGAAAGTAACAACATTAGATCACAGAAACTTGTTATTTGTCATTGTAAATTCTTGTGTGGCAAAAGCTGCTTTCGGAGGACAGATATAGTATAACTGTTGATACTGTTTGTTATTTAATTGCCTCGGTTTGTTCTTACCATCATCCCTTGTCCCACTTGCCAGTGACTGATAATTCTAAGCTATCCAGCCTAAACTGCCAGACTGGTATGGAGGTGTCGAAAACAATAGACAGTCCAAACATACAGATTATTACTTCTGACAAGTTTTAGTCAAAGTTGAAGTATTTTGGCAAGCCATGTAAAGCAGGGTACAGCAGGTGACATATTTGATCAGAGAAACTGACATGTTTTTACTGTTTGCTTTTCATGTATTCTGATTGAATGAAATTGTGTAAGGTTCTGATCACCTTAGAGATAGTTTCTCAATAAACACCGGCCTGAGTGTAACTTGGAGTAAAGCATCGACTTCCAGAGACTGCTTTTAAACCAACAGCAACTGCCAGGGACTAGCTGCATTACCTTCATTGCATCTGCAAGATGGAAGAATAAAGACTGTAGTGTAATTTAAGTTTATATGCTGGACTTTGGAGTTCTTCATGTCCCAAACCTGGGACCCTCTCAATCTACTGATGATTCCAACGAGTGAGCTAATTTCCTAAACCTCCGACAGTTTCCCAAACAGTTGAAATGCTGAGACATGAATGAGATTGATTGGCTACCAGCAAGCCTGGGTTCCAAGCTTAGCCTTATAAGCTGTGACATCACCAAGATAGACAAAATTCAACATGGCAGCCATTATATTAACTGGTATGACATACAAAGAGGAAATTTTTAAAAAGTGATACAAAAGATGTGGTATGATCTCTTACCTTTATGTATTTTCTTTCCACAGATATAAATCCACATTATGGCATTATTCAGGTCTAATAATAGTGCCATGTTAATCCAATATGTCCATTTCATTTCTGACCTGTCAGCCATTGCTGGCCCAAATATCCAGAAGTCATGTACATATAATTTCATTAAATTTTGTACAAGCAATGTGATGACAAAATATTTTGCCATCTACGGCAAGATTACTTTCTTGATGCAAGCAGTAAGATGTAGGTCCAAATTAGAAAGAAATAATCTTGTGACACGACTTTGAAATTCAACCTCTAAAATCCGCCATCTTGCAAAAAAATCCATGTTTTCTACAAAGCTCCACTTTTGTAACATGGGGTATATTCCCGGCAATTTGCACCTAGAATGCACCGCTTAAGCGTAAAGATCCAGAATCTAAGGGGGGTGGTGGGATAGTAACCACCCTGTGTCCCCCTTTCAGCCAAGAAAGGAAGGAACCCCAAAATTTCATATTTAGGGGGCAGGGCCCTTTTAATTTTGATCAAAACTGTCCAATTTGCCCTAGAAGGCTCAAACATGTTATTTTTTCACAAGTTAAAATATCAATAAGTATGAACCTTGCATAATCTGTTATTACAGAAAAGGTTTTATTTTATCAGTTGTCCTAACCCCCCATTACTTCTGATAAAATGGACTGTTCTGTTATTCAAATTTGACCACTTGTATCTGGAAAATTTAACCCAACCCAGTCCAAATTCATACCCTGTTGAAAGCATGAACACTTGTTGGTCACGTTAAAGGGTGAATGGGTCATGGGTCTGTTCTAAATTTGAATGCCAGAGCAACATGTGGTCAGTGGGTGTGCCAAACAGACATCGCTTGCGTCTTAATTGGGGTGTTGGGTGACAGGAAGCTTGTAAAGTGACCATTAATTTGGACCCAATAAAGACACCGACTGTTATATAAGTGATAAATCACTTATAACACCCTTTTCATGTGATCCGAAGCTGAGAGATGAATCAACATAGAGCTGGTCATTTTGCGTGGTGACATGGGCACAAGGGCTCTGTAATTGGCTGTTCACTCAAGATGTCTACCATTCCCATGGTAACAAGAAGCCAGCATTCACCTTTGCTGGATGCTGAACCAGTATTTTACCCAGTTTTGCAGCATTATACACAGAATGATGGAACAGCATCCAATGCAATTTGAATTGATACAAAACTCATGAAACCAGGATTCAGCAGGGTCCTAGGAAATTAAATTATGACCTATTTTGTTATTGTTTATCTCTAATTTCAGTAGTAAGCATATCAGAAACTGTTATTCAATGTTGTAACTACAGAGAAATACCTAAACATGATATGTTCTGGTAAATGAACATGCATTTTGAGATGATTACAGCTCAACACTCCCCAATATCAGGGACTACAATGTACCCATGCTTCTTTGTTTACATAACCATTGCCCAGCTATGCAACTAAGAACGAGGCTGCTGATTTGACCCCTAATCTCGCATCTCATTAAACTCAGGTCAGCATCTCCACTGGAACCACCAATAAGTGTACACGAAGGACTTCCCCCAGTGAGTGATAGCGCCACTGCTGACGGTATCTTTCAGTAAAGAAACCTGTGCCTATTCACATAGTAGATCAAGTAATGATCATCTGTCCCATCTGACAGTCTTGGTCGCCCAGATCCAGCCTTCTTCTTGCATGCTCTGGTGTCCTGGAAACGGCCCCACCACCTTTTTACCGATGGCTTGGAGCACCCCATTATCCTGGCAACCTCCCGCTGAGACAGGCAGCCTCCAACATCCCAATGATTCTGCTCCTGTCAAATACGAGGCATACATATTAATTTCCCGCCACAACTGCATATCCGGTTGTCCAGTCTTGCCTGGCAAGATACGGTGCATTCCCTGTGCGGGGAAGCAGGATATTGCTAATATTTTGGAAATAAAGAATATTTAGTACAGGGAGATGGAAATTTATCCTTGTAACCAACTTAGGAAGCACAAAAAGATATGAATTTGGTATTTGTAAACTTAAATTCCTCTAATAGACACGAATTTAGTAAGAAAGATGTCTAGCGCTGTCTGTGACAGTGGTATGCCTGTGTGTCCTCCGTGAATGACCAGCCTTAACCCGGTGCTCTGTGGCGGGAAATTATATGCGTGTCGCGTATTCAGACCGTTGTGAGTGACCTATACGCCATGGCATTGTAGAATCACATTGAACCCAGAAGTGCCATGGCCCCTTTATAAAGCCCATAGGCACCCCAATACACTTTTCGCACCTCTCTCGCTGTTGTCTTGGGACCCGCACCTCCGAGTACCTGCGAGTCTCTTTCTCTCGTCTGCGTTTGTCCGCACATAAACTGCGCACAGAGACAAGACGATGGCCCCGCATACCGCGGGACCAGAGGTTGTGCGGATGCGACGGTATTTAGGACGAGACTAATGTACAGTATTGCCCGCTAGTTCAGAACATTCGGGACTTTCACCGTGAATACATGCTGCTGGACTCTGATACTACACTTTTAATGCAAACGAGCATGCGAACTTCAAATTGTTGTTAATATTCAGATGTTTTTGCGTGACACTAACCAAGAAACTTTATTGTACGATTTTCTGTTTTTATAGAATTGAGCTGTGATTGCATTGAATTGTTATATTGTATATCATACACATGTGTTTGCTTTGGACAAAGGTCAATTAAAACCTACCAAACTACTTATCTTCATTAATATTCGCAACACCTAGCTCTCATGTGGTGCCTCACGGTTGCACATAAACGTCGTGCCTACGCGCCTAATGTCTGCAAAACTTATTAGCTGCTCTATGGTTTTGCAACTTCTCAATTTCATTGTCGTATTCATGGCAAAGCCGGCTAGAAATTGCTTTTTGTCGACACAATATTCTTCTGCCCATAATGTACTGAATTTCCATTTAAGTCGTGTATGGAAGAGAAACGCATCCCGACGAAAAATTGCCAGTCCTGTTTAACTACACAAAGTCTTACATTGCTTAACAGATTGCAAATTCCGTTTCATGTGGTCTGTTCAGAGTACATGTTTTCATTGCAAGTAGCGGTAATGGATATTTAAATGAAAAATAAATTGTGTTATTGTCACAGCTATCTGCCAGTTCCCATATCAACTCTATAAAGTGTCTAGTAGCTTCAAGTCCTCAATTTGTAATATACTTGTCATGTGTCAAATCGAATTTCCGCTTGCCGTCATGTGCATATGACCGAACGAGGCCCAAACAAATAGCTTTCGGTTTCTGGAAGGTCCATGGATTTAATTGGATCCAAGGTAGAATCAATTCGTGTTAGATTTTTAATGCGACAGGCTGTAGTGGTTCTCCATAATTCACCCAAAACAAACTTACGCTTTTCTGTGCCTGTGTTGTTGGGTAATCCTCAGTACCAACAGACACGTTCATTGAAGTTAAGGGGATGTACTTATACATAATTATGTTGTCTGGCTGAAGTGTATTTGCTGTTGATACCACTTGTGAAGACAGAGTATGGTTTAAATTTAGTTTCATGCCAGATATTGAGTGCTGTTGGTGTTCTGTTACCCCGATGGACTCTATGGACTTTTCTGAGGAAAACTTCACCGATATATAGGGAAAACGAATACATTAAATCGACATAGCATGTTATCTTAGTCCGAATTTTAACGCTAGATGTAGCACATTTGCCAATACATTGTGGAGTGCAGACTCTGTGCATGAAAAAAGACGCCCAATACAAACATGGCAAAGCTGTTACCATTAAGTGGGGTTAGTGATATGTTGATTGTGAACAAAATGAAAGGTGCAGATTACTGGATTGTTTGAAATAGGTTTCCATATAGCTTGTGAGCCTGTTGGCGAATTGTTTTTGCAATAAGCCTAAAAATATATTTAAATCAAAGATAACTGGATCTGCGAGGTAGATTTATGTGTGGTTATAAAAGATATCATACAAGCTGTGCATTCATTCAGAGGTGAAGAAAGTTTGTTTTTGTTTGCTTGTTTGTTTTTATTTTGTTTTTATTTTGTTTTATTTAACCAACACAGCATACAATACGGTAAAGTAGAGGTTACGATGTCAGCAGCAAATAAGTGAATGTAGAGACAAATCGAGATTTTGAAAACCAGCTACATGTATACAGTAACTGTTTCTTTTACGCTAATGACCAGGCCAACAGCCTATAACAGACTTCCATTTTTACGTATAGTGATCATGTTTACTGTTCTGCAATGCAACTTGTTTTCCATTTCCATATACTTGCATAAAACAGTGGTAAAATGTTCAAAAGTGAGTTGTTTCTTTGTACATCTAGATTGCCAAATTAGCATTTTAGCCACCATAAAAATCATATTTATGTAGCTACAATTGTTCCCAGTTTAGCCAAGCAGTATTTGTGTTCTGGAAAATGCAGCAATACCACTGAGTTCTTTCCATCATTTTGCCACTTCTTTTCCAAAACATTCTTGGTAACAATACATGACCAGAAAAGATGCATATTATAAGCAAATTTTGTGACTTTTGCAATTGTTTTTAGATTGTCTATTTGGAGCTTACATCTATTTAAATTGCCTTCTGCACCATGAAAGTCATGTAAAATTTGCTTTCATTTTACAGATAAAGCTTTGATAACTCTAAAATATACAAGAAAATCTGTATTACCATTCCATTTGTGTACAAATTCTTGATATGACATTATATATCCATTTCCATCCAGCAAATGTTCTACCTTATTGAAAGAGAATTTCCCTGTTTTAATATGATCATTATACCACATATATTGTTCACGTATTTTGGGGGGGGGGGGCGGGGGGGAGTTGCAGTGTCTATATTTTGGTCAAAATTAATTTACTCAATGTAACTATTATCTTTTTACAAAATTTATTTTTTATTTTATCTTTGATAATATTATTGAACTAAAGTTATATCTCAACAAATCTGATGCAATAAAGTATTTTGCTAATGTTTCCATGAAACCATGTCAGAGGAATCTACCTTTTTTTTTTTTAACAAATTAGCTTTCAGGGACTCAATATATGTATTCAAGTGAGGCACTTGCTGTCCTCCACAGTTTTTATTATTGATCTTAATATTTCTTAATAATTCTTGTAATCAAATCTTTTTCCCATTCCATATCAACTCAAACACTTCAGAATTTTATTCATGGATATATTTCTCTTCTGGACTAGGCAACACCGAGGCCATATAAGTTAACTGAGGAAGAGATAACGATTTGATTATTTGAATCCTACTTTTCACTGACAAGTTTCTGCTTTGCCAAAATTATTTAGAATCTGTTTAAATTTTGTTCTGAAGCTGGAAGAATTTTTTTTGGGGGGGGGGGTATCGATAAAACTTTTCATACCCAAGATAGTTACTTCATCCTTCCCTTTTTATTTTAAATTCGTCTACTAATATTTCTTTACATATTTTGCTCTGCCCATTTTTAGTATTTTTGTTTTATCGTAATTTATCTGTAAATCTGACACTCTTTGAAATCTGTGAAAAACTCTCGTGGCTGTGCAAAGAGACTCCTCGTAATATTATATAAATAGACTTGTATCATCTGCATACTGACTACTTTTAAATACTTGGTCTATAATTTGAATATCTTTAATGTATTTGTTCTCTTTGTTTTTTTCAGCTAATGGTCCTACACATAAAATAAACAGGTAAGGAGAAAGAGGACATCCTTGACGGACCCCTCTGCTTAGTGTGAAAGTTTCGGATGTCCAACCATTATTAATACTACTACTTGTGTTGTTTTCATGCAACATATGGCACCATCTTTTCATGTTTGGGCCAAAGTTTACTGCATCTTAATATTTATATGGGAAATCCCACTCTAAACAGTCAAAAGCTTTTTAAAAGTCTATAGCAATGAAAAGAGCTGGAATATCTTTATTTCTGTAAACTGAATTATATCCAATATTTTCCTTGTGTTTTCACCAATGTATCGTCCTTTCAGAAAACAAGTCTGGATGGATAATATTAACAGCCACCTTTTATGTATTTGCAATTGATTTTGATAATATTTTATAATCTACTGGTGGTAATGAAAGTGTTCTCCATTTTTTTTTTTAATAATGAATGTTTTTCTTTGGGGAGAAATGTCAATATTCTATGTTTTTGCAGTATTGACACTTCTCCAGACTAAAAAGCTTCGGCTATTGCGCTCATGAAGTGGGTTTTCATATCATTCCAAAAATATTCATAAAATTTAACTGGTAGACCATCACAACCTGGGCGTTTATTATTTGCCATACTTTTTATTGTAGTGGCTATTTCTTCCTCTGTTGATGCACTTGTAAACTTTCTTTATCAGTATCGTTTATTTTTGAACTATTGTAGACAAATCTCTGAAGTTCTATATTGTCTTGCTCTTTTTTTTTTGAAGTATATGCTTTTTATAGTAATCTAATTCTTTTAATATTTCTTCTGATTCTGTTAATAATTGTCCATTGCTTGAAAGTAACTTTTTGATACATTTATGGATGTAAGTTTTTTTTCTAAATTGAAAAATATATAAATATATATTTTGTCAGTTTATCACCCAATTCATACCATCTAGATTTACTTCTAATTATAACTCCCCTAAATTATTCTTCTACTAATTTTCTAACTGGTTTTTCTTCTGAGTCAATTCATCCTGGTTATGAGGGAACAACTGGAATTTCAATTTGCCAATTTCTTTTTGTATTTGTTCCATTTTGATTTTAAAATCGTTTTTCTTTTTGGATGTGTAAAATATGGTAGTACCTCTTATTTCAAATTTTATAGTTTCCCACAATAGTGTACTTCTTGTCCATGTTGTTTCATGTATATCTACTATATTTGAATAGATGCTTGTATTAGATTCATATGATCTGCATCTACTTAATAAAAAGTATTTAACGTCCAGAATCCAGGTCCTCTATGGCAAATATCGAGTTTAGTTGCAATAAAAACTCCGGAGCGATCAGTACGAAAGCCTCGAACTATTTTTGGTTCTTCAACAAGCGAACTTAATCCAAATGAAATCAAGAAATAACCCAACCTACAATGTATTAGTGAGGGTCTTTTAGCGTGCCATGTGTACGTTTTACTGTCTTGGTTTAGTTCTCGCCATATATCCATCAGTTCAGTTTCTTCCACCCAGCTCTTTGTTACAAACTTAGATTTACACTGTGTATTTAGTTTGCCTCCAATCTTGTCCATTCAGGTATCAAAAACATAATTAAAATCCACACCTATGATTCCAAAATCAATTGGTATATTTTCCACAATCAGGATAAATGCATTTAAAAAAGCTTGATCATCATTATTTGGAGTGTATCTGCCAATATTAATTTCTGATCATTTTTTGACAAATGAAGAACAGTATGTCTTCCCGAATTGTCTGTTGTCATTTTTTTATAAAACAAAACTAAAGTTATTTCTAAAAAGTATACAAACTCCCCTTGGATCATTGTTTCCATGTGAAAAAAAAAATGCTTTTCATTGCCTATTCGTTGCCCCACAGTTTCTCACATTTTAAAGTGTTATGAGTTTTATGAAATATGTTAAAGAGCTCTCGTCTCTTTTTTTTTAGTTGGACATCCTTTTGACCTTTAAAGTGTAAGTCCCAAGTTGAAACATATTTCTTGAAAATTTTTATTCTGTCGTTAATTGTCTCAAACTACTGTTTTTCAAATATTACTGGTTGAAGTTTATGAAAATAAATTATTAATCTCAAATTTTTTGCTATATTGACGATTTCAAGAGTTCTTGCAACAAAATACTTCATAAATGCTGACGTCCTTCAGAAGTCAGTATTCAAAACATCCTCCGGTTCAGGGACATGTTCAATAAAGCAAGCATGTTCCACTTCCATGGCTGCTGTTTGTATTATACCTCCAAGTGGAAAAATTGCATGTACCATGAATAGAATAAAAAATTTGCTATTTTTGGTGCCATTTCAATAAAGACACTAATTGTAATTCAGTCGACACCAACTTCTGCGTGCCTTGGAAACTCAAAGAGAATGTAATGCACCTTGAGGCTCAACCAAATAAAATTATATTGGTGCATTTGGCTATTTGCCCCTGCTGGGACTGTATTTTTCACGTATCTTTTCTATTATATTCCAGTAAAGTTTCGTTAATGTTTCAGAGAAAAGTAAAAAATGAAACAACTGAATGAGTAGAATTACCTCGACCGATGTTAACTTTAATTTCTTACTGAGGTGCACAAAGTTTAGAATTGGAGCTTGAATTGGTTCCCTCAATTTAGATCAAGCTCTAATATAGGTAATATTTGATTGTGAATGCCTAAAAGCTGATAATTAAGAGAATTTGTTGAACCATGCCGATATGTCAGGAAACATGCATCAGATATATATATTCGGCGCAAGTATTTTCGACTTATAAATATTATAAGGAACCAGCCCGCTATACGAGCATCAAGGCTAGTTTCTGCCTTGGAAACCTGCTACTTTATAAGATATCAGCTAATATCGAGAATGCAACCGAAGCTGCAGAGCGTTGCTCTGCCATATTACACAAATGTACTTTCGCAAGTAAGGATAGGGGCTCAAGACGCCCTTATGTGAGTCATGATAGATGGGAAAGAATTTTTAAATGAATCACGAAGCGATGAAGGCGATTATTTGAAAAGGTGCTTAATGTGATGAACCAGCTGATAAGCTGTCAGATGAGGTACTTAGAGCCCATTTGGAGGAAATGCTAAATCCACCATCGCTATGCAATATGACTATATTCTAATAATTTTGATACGGACATTTCAATGCCCAAATTAGACAGTGCAGTAAACAATTAAAGCCGCACAAAGGATGCGGCTCTGATGGAGTTAGTATTCAGTTAGTGCTGAGAATTTAGATTGTTACCAAAACAGTGGTTGGCGCTTAACCACACTGTTTAATTTGTAACAAGCTACCCCACCCAGTGGACTTTTGTGAAGTTGACAAAATTTTATAAGAAAGGAGTGAGGCATAATTTAAATAATTACAGAGGAATAAGTATTATTAACAAGCATTGCTAAAATATTATTATATCTCGTGCAGCAGGTTAGTGCAGTGGTTCACTCGTGATGAAGAACAAGCTGCAGTGCTTTCCAGGACGAGGATCTACAGAACAAATTATGACACTGTGGTTATTCTTGATGGACCGTTCCTTTACAAAGAAAAACTATTTCTTGTTTTGGTGGACAGGTAGGGTACCAAGAAATGTTCTCTCACATACTCTCATCCCAGACACCTAGGATGTGGTATGGTAATGATCTTCTTGAAATATTTACATGCTCTCAACCCAGACACTTAGGATGTGGTATGGTAGTGATCCTCTTTCATATACTCTCAGCCCAAACACCTAGAATGTCGTATGGTAACGATCCTCTTTCACATGTTCTCACCCCAGAAACCTAGGATGTAGTATAGGAACCATCTTCTTTTACATGGTCTCAGCCCGGACACCTAGGATGTGGTATGGTAATGATCCTCTTTTATATGCTCTCAGCCCGGACCCCTAGAATGTGGTATGGTAATGATCTGCTTTTATATGCTCTCAGCCCAGACACCTAGGATGTAGTATAGTAATGATGCTCTCTTACACGCTCTCAGCCTGGACACGCAGGATATAGTGCAGTAATGATCCTGTCTGACATGCTCTCTGTTTGGTCACCTTGGATGTGGTATGGTAATGATCCTCTTTTTCATGCTGTCAGCCCAGATACCTAGGATGTGGTATAGTAATGATCCTCTAGCTCTTGGTTTCTGTTCGGAGTGTCTGGAATTATACTTCTCTTAGCATTTATTGTGGCAGTGATAGATATTACATAAGGATCTACAAGTTCTTGGGGGTTTTGAACGTTATTTGTTCAGAATCTAATTATATAATTCAAAAGTTGGTATCAGAGTGGATTTGATAGTTTTCTAAAATGGTTACATGTATAAATGGTCACAGGCGACACTGAGTTTATAACCAGCAGTAAACAAAGGCCAATTTTTAAGATCGAGGTGCGTCCAAACATGCCAAGGTTAGTTGTTGACCCAGACTATTATATTCAATATAACTTCAGGCATGTTGGTGCCTGAATGCACGGTCATTTTACAAGGAAAATGACTCTGGCATCCTTATTATAATTCAAAGCAGTTCGTTGTAGGCAGTTTGACTTTAGTAGCAATTGGCACTGAAAGAGTTATAGAACACATGAACGAAAAAGGAAAAAAACTAAATAAAGTCATTGTGTCTTATTTAAATTGATGTGCCATTCTTTGGGAAGAAACCGGTGCTGTTGTTTTGAATGTAATTTGTACGGCTGTGAAAGGTTGATTAACATAAACCTGTTTGGTTTTAAAGAAGTTACAGGCCACTTAAAGGTTATTAAGAACTACTTATTCCATGCGCGTGCCAGTACAGCAAATGACTCAAGCATGGCGGAGCAAGGCTATGCACCTTTGAAAGTATTACTCAACGATAAGCAAAACCGTTTCTTTTCTCTTTTGGACAATATGAATGCCTCAAGACAATGTATCGGCTCAAGAATGAGACAGGAAGGTGGTTGTGGCTACCACGAGAGCGTTAATTTTGGTGGCACCAGCGAATTGCAATTCCAGTTTGTTTCAATTATGATATGACATGCATTATCTACAAAAAACAAGGCTGCAGCGCTTCCATGCTACCATTTCCTGTCTTATCAATTTGTCATTTATAGAATTTGGGGGGAAAAATAGGTTTCAACTTTGTATGCACGGCCTCCCTATGTCCGATTTGCTAAACAAAGTGGACAGAATTTGCCCATTCTTCTGGAAGGTGAGGTGAGGCCAATAAAATTAAATGATGGTGATTTTAAAGATACAGTGAACTCTTAAAATCTCACATAGAAAATAATCAAATTCTTTTATTGTTTTACACCTGAGACCCTCAGTTCATAAGCTGCCCCAAACACAATAATAGCAAGATCGCACATTTAAACCGTCTCATATTTCCGATAGGCATTATGTCAAGAACTACAAAAATTAAAATTTGGCCAACGTCACTATATTTCTAATTTGACTGCCTTCCTTTTTATGTGTTTCAAAACACTTCCTGTATGAAATTTGGTTTTTAGCACAAATATCACAAATTCGAAATTAAGCTCAACAAACTTTGTAATTCGAGACAAAAAACAAAAAGAGTCAGTTTATTTCTCATTCATCCCTAAAAATGTTTACAAAACATGAAAAAGTGCTATAATGAAGATCATCAACTCTGTATTCTTTACAGCTGTGACGAAATGTTGCTTATGAGTGTTGTTTGGTAAAGCTCTTATGAATTGTCAGACACCAGAGCATATCGCAAATAGGTGAGTCAACCATACGTCTTGAGCTGTCTGCTCACTGAGGCATCCATGTTGAAGTTTAACAGGGCAGCTCGTGAAATTTGGTTCATGGTCCACAATGGTGCCCTTGCCTGCGTGGGACAGGAAAAACTGTAAACCTGAGAGATGAGCTGTCTACCCTCAGCTTCGCGTTGGTTGACAGTCTGTCCCTAAGGTTTACAGTTCTCTCTGTCCCACAAAGGCAAGAACATCATTTCCTTCATTATACCGAAGAATAATAAATGAACAAATATCATGTCACTTGTGCCACGTCAGGACATGAATTTTCCTTCCTTGGCCATCTTGTCTTGTGTGCGCTGAAGAAGCTGCATGTCGACTGGGGTGTTCTTTTGGGGGGGTCAAGGCCGGGTCAAATGTGCAGTGCCCCTAGTGACAAAAATTAGCAGCGGGCAATAATAATTTTCTTGCAGTTAACAGTCAACTGTTACACGCCGACTTAGCCAATCAGAACACTAAATTAATGCCCGAGGTATAACACTACTAAATATTATGTGTTGAATCCCTTGTTAGATTTGGTATCCTAACCCTTTAAACCACTCCAACAATGTAATCCCTCGACCTGCTTTGCGTTGACAATTTGGTGGTCCCACAGTATGCATAGTGCACGAACCTTCAGGACAAAATCATACCACTCCGGGATGCCCTTTAGTGCGCGACCTTAGAACTACACATGACCAAAACCCCGTATTTTTGCAAGGGGTTTTGACATGACCAAGTTAATGCAGTGTGTTCGGATACCATAATTCATGGAGGAAAAAAGGATCACGAGATAATGATGTAAAGCACTTTTTTGAAGATTACATTATTACTATCTACATTTTTTATTTTCATGATTATGTATTGATATATACATTTTGTTTGGACCGTGAGTCAATAAACTGCTACTACTACTATATGTTTATAATAATGATAGTAATGATAACAAAAACCAATAATAATAATATTAATCGTAATAATAATAATAACAATAATAATAATAATAATAATAATAATAATAATAATAATAATAATAATAATAATAATAATAATAATAATAATAATAATAATAATAATAATTAATATATATTTATTCTGGGAATCCAATTCAGCAAATATTTTGCAATCGGGCCCATATCCATACACACACATAATGAAATCACTGGAACATGAAGTTCAAGTGAAGTAAAAGAGAAGATTCAAGATATACATAAATGTAAATACACAAATCTAGAAAAACTACAAAGTAAACGCAAATCTGTGTGCTTTTAAAGCTTAATTGTATGCTACTGTAGCACTAACCTGCAAATTTAAGGAATTACGGACACTTCTACCTCATTTAACTTGTTCAAGTGTTCCTAATAAGCATAATTTAAAATTCTACAAGTTTTGTTTGTGGTCCATTTGATGCACCTGAAGTAAAAAACCATGAGTTAAAGTTTGACTGGTGTATCTACTTTTAACAAATTTTAAAATATTCAACATTTAAACTTTCCAAGTGCCTCTTACTTGCAAAAATTAAAATTCCACAACTTTTGGTTGTGACTCATTGGACTTGCCTATAGTACAAACCTATGAATTAAAGTTGGAACCATACCTCTATCTTTAATACTATTGAATACAGTAGACCTCCATCTTTACTACTATCGAATATAGTAGATCTCTAAAATTGCTAATGGTCCTTATTTGCATAACTTTTAACACGTTTTCTATTCCAAGCCAGGATCTTAATTTCACTGCAACATCAACATCTGTCCAAAATACATATTAGCTACATACCATTAACTCTCGACACCATTTGCCTAGACCTCTGTATCTGGATCAAACGCCCATGAAATCGAGTTGAGTTTCACTCACTTGATGCTGAAAAACCTGATGGTCCCATGGTGTCATCTCTCGGTTCCTATGGAGCTGGTGGTGACTCACGGTATGCATGCTCCCCATATCATCCTTCCTCTTTTGTGCAGCATCACTGGCTTGCCTTTTCGAGTTGAAGCTCCCCGAACTTTTGTTCACACTCACCATTTAAGTGCTTTACACACGCCCTTGTCTGTGGAATCTTTTCTCAGTGGTCCAGGAATCTTTAGAGACTTCAGTTGTGTAGATACCTCTTATGCCTTGTTTGCCCCCTCTCAGCCACGGGCTGCTTCTTTGAAGTCTCCTTCAGAGAAGTCAACCAAGCATCGGATGCAACTTTTGAGATCTCCGTCCTCCAGGTCCAAATGCTTAGAGTGAAAGCCATGAGAACCAGTGCATCTGGAATGGAAACTGTTGGGTTCCCATCTGGGTATTTTGGAACCTCGGCCAGTTGGAGCGCTCAGCTCACAAGTCTCAGATGTCCAGAAAGCCACAGGTGCATCAGCCAACTTACCAAGCCCCTGGCTCCGAGAGCTCAGTTGGTAGGCCACGGCACATGAGTGATAGAAGGACGACATCCTAGTCTGCAGGGGGCCTTCTTCCGTTAGTGGGTCTTTGGCCCGGATGGTGTTGGCACCTACAGTGGCCCTGGTGGCACCTTCAGCTCCCGCACCAGCAGTGACAGCAGTCCCTACTGCATTTCAGGCTGCTTTGCCCCAGACTGAGCAGTTGGCAAATCCTGTAAGTTCCTGTGGTTGAGCATGGTTCACTGCCCCCCCTCTCTCTCTCTCTCTCTCTCTCTCTCTCTCTCTCTCTGGCTCTCTCTCTCTCTCTCTCACTCTGGCTCTCTCTCTCTCTCTGTCTCTCTCTCTCTCTCTCTGGGGCCTTAATTGTGAACCTACCCAAGTCAGAGCAGAACCACTCGGTGCAACAATGGTTCACCCTGTTAGGCTTCCACTCTGTTGCCTTCACCATCGCCCCTTGCAGCATGCTCTACAGGGCAAAAGGTTGAGAGACCAAGGCTGTCAAACCCTGGTGCAGATTCTCATTGAGGATGATCCGCACCTTCAGTGGTGGACCGTAAGGGAGAACATCATGAAGGGACTGACACTGGAACCTTTTCAGGCCAAGCTCACCATTTGCATGGACTCTTCTCATTCCGGGTGGGAAGCTCATGTCGAGAGCTGGACTGGCTTCAGGCCCTTGGCCTCCATACTTAGCATCTCACCACATAAAGAGGTTGGAACTGAACACGATATGCTTGGTGCTCCTCCACTTCCAGGACCTCGTGGAGCACAAACATGTCCTCACAATGTGCCACAACAGGACCACGGTGGCCTTCCTGAAGTTCACAGAGTTAGCCAGACATATCAGCAGATGGTGCTCTAAACATGACTTCTGCATGCATGAGAGCCACATCCCGGGACATAAAAATGTCCTGGATGATCAACTCTCAAAGAGAGGTCAGTGGGTAGGGATGGAGTGGTCATTCCACCCAAAGGTCATTCAGTGACCCTGAGGAGGGAGGGAGGGAGGGAGGGAGAGAGGGAGGGAAGGAAGGAAGGCAGGAAGAAAGAAAGAAATTTTATATTGTACCAGCTTTTCTATAATTCTATGTTTATAACACGTAATTGAAACAGGTCGTTAGTTAGTTTGATCAGACCTATTGCTCATAACTTTATAAATGGGCGATACAAGCTTTTTAAAATCAAATGGGAAGCTTGATGAAATCAAAGACAGATTAAGTGTATGTGAGCTAAGGATGGTGCAATAAAGGCTACCGCAGTTTTCACCAGGTAAATGTCAATACCAAGTCCAGCATACTCAGCCATCGGAAGATCAGGCAAATGGTATTCGACAGAGGAAACATTACCTGATGGAAACTTGAAATGACAGATACTTTTTGGACCTCTCTATGGCAACTCACCTCCAGAGGTTAGCATAATTAAGGGTCACTACATATGTGAATGAATCACTCAAAGGGAGTGGACATGCAGATACAGCACAAAAGTCACAACAATTCTATTAGTACCACTTTTATAAAAACCCGCCGGTACTTCCGGACCTGTATCCACTGTCGGGGTAACCTTCTCTACCAAGCTCCATCTTTGGCACAGCAGGGCCCTTTACTCCGGTGCCCAGTGGTGCCACTTAATTCATTGCCTGGGGGCGACTTCAGTATTTGATACAATATCCCAATTCTGGGGCCCACAGCCGTCAACAACTAGCAATTTTAAGCTGTTGTTTTTACATTTTTAGATAATGCTCACGCTGGAAAAGTCCCATTTTATATTTTACATTACATTCATTCGACAAATTAACCTTCCGTGAATAAAATATACCAAATCGGGTATCAAATCGAGACTAACCCACACTGGCTGCCATTTTCAAAAAATTGTGGAGTGAGCACCCAATGGTTTGTAAGTGGGGGTAGTAGTATTCCTGGAGGGGGGGGTATAATATATGAAACATCAATAATGATACAATATATTTTGTGGCCGTGATTCACTTTGATATCCAAATCACTGTATTTTTGTGCGACTGTCCCCCACCCCCAGCCCCCAGCCCCCAGCCCCCACCCCCTAACAAGCAAAATGTACGATCTCGATATGTCCCCGATGTGTACGATATCTACAACACGGACATCGCGGACATTAAATTTGTAAAGCGGATATTTTCTGGCTTTGTTTCGACATTAAAGAGGGTGAAGCCGCCCATGCACAGTGCAGCATTATTATTCATGATTTAAATATGTGTGTGTTTTGGCATGATAAAGTGTAATTTTGGAAGGTGATTTCATGATCTATGGCTCTTGCTCTGCGCCATATTCAAAAGGGTGCATGATTCGCTGGCTTGACAGTCGATGTCGCACTTGGACTTGGGCCTTTTCAATTTCAGTGGGGTAGGTCGGTTTATAGGAACCACACATATATTTTTGTTAGACCTTAGGTAACGTTGACATTTGGTCAAACATGTTTAAAATGGCTACTCTTTTCCCTTTTGCACATTACCTCCTTTGACGGCAGTTTAATTTGTTACCTGGGCACAGCCGAAGGCACTTGTTTTATAATGTATATATATACAAAATCTTCGTGGCACAAATGTAACTAGGGCATATCCTGAGAATACAGCACATATATTTCCTGAGAGGTTCTAAGAATTTTAGAAATTCAGTAAGGCCTGTCTTTTATGTGTCTGTGTGACTTACTGCACTAATAGCCTACTACATGCATCGCATCTAAGACGGTGAATATCGGGCCCCTCTTGCTGCAGGTGCATAAATAAATGAGACCGAGTGACCCTCGTGTTACACGAGGCGTATCATAGAGTTTCTGACAGAGACTTCAAGGTCTTCAGTGATTACATGTTAGTACCAAAAGCGAAAAAGTTGAAAGTTGACCCAGTGTTGAATATGCATATTAAGTCCACAAGAAACGCGCAGCCCGACATGCAGCGCTATAGAGAATGTTTGGATATTTTGGCTATGTACCCCTATGCCATGGTGCTTATTGAGCGTTGATATATTTGCACCAATATGGGTGTTTATTACCTTTTGTATCTTATATGCTGGTGCGTCATGAGTGATTCGGTCGCTTCATATGAAGGGAATGTAATGCAAAACTGAAAAATGACCAATCTGAACATTTGAAGTACAACCAGGGACGCAAACGGAAATACATGTATGTATTTTTGTGTGTACTGTCGACGTGGCTTTTCTATATTCCTACAAGTGTGAAGCGACAAATAAACCCAAAGTGTTGACTGATATCTGATAAGCAGCAAGGTGTCAAATACACCATAAAGCCTGTGTTTCACACACTGTGCTTGTATTGTTAAGTGATTCTGATTGCTCTATATGTAGCTTAGATCAGATAATTTTTGGTAGATGTCGACACTCGATGTTTATGCATGCATACACGGACCGCAAGATAAAAAATACACGAGCCTAAACTAGAATCAAAACACACATGTATTTGCGCAATATGAGACGTTTTCTTTGAGGGTGTTTCTTTTGTTTTTGCATATTTGGTGGGGTGGGGGGTTGTGTGTGTGTGCTTTTTTGTGTTGTTTTGTTTTGTTTTGTTTTTTGTTGTTTTTTTTTTTCTTTTTTTTTTCTTTTTTTTTCTTTTTTTCTTTCTTTTTTTTCTTTTTTCTTTTTTGTTTTTTTTGGGGGGTGTGTGTTTTGTTTCTATTGGGTTTGCGGGGTTTTGAGGTTTTCGGGGTTTTTTGAGGTTTTTTTGTTTGTTGAATTATGTTTTTGAGGGGTGGATTTTTATCAGAGTCCAATGCCAAGTTCATATAGCCATATGCGTTAAAAAATAAACAAATTTTATGCTTGTGGCGGGACATGACCGAGTATGTCAATTGTCATCAAAGCATAAAAGTGTACTCTGTAATGACCTTCTGATGAAAAAACATTATTTTTCTGTGTAACTCGAATACTATTAACTGGTTGACATGTCTCTGATATATATATATATATATATATATATACATATATTATAAACCGCCGGTACCTATATGATATACCCGTGGGATTTTTTTTCAAGTGTGTGTAATCCGTACTGTCACAATTTTTGCTCACAGAACTAAAGGGTTTCATTGATTGTTCGAAGATGTCTTCAAATGTTTTTCCTAATTAATATATGTAGATCCATGACAAATTAACAGATAAACATGTGTAAATTGTACACTGAAATGCCGAGGGGAAGGGTTCCTTCACTGGCATCCTGGCCATTTTTATTTACCGTATACAATATTGTACATTGTATTTACCTGTATTTAACTTTCAGTATGATCTGGTTTTCCAACCCCGCTCGCAAGCTATGTTTCAGGTAATGTTAAAATATCTGTTGTCGCTATCTACTGATAATCGTTATTCGCTTATTTTTCCATCAGTATTTATACTTCTGATGTATTGGCACATGATCTATGTTGCTGAGTAAGGGGGGGGGGAGGTTAAAGGGTACTCCCGTCCTGGAGTACTGGGCATTTTAATTTCCTCACCAGCGTACTGAACGCCCTCTTTTTGTCTGTACTTCATGGTTGCCATTATCTTAGAAAAGGCATATGGATGGAGCAATATTGTCTCATAGTAACAAAATATTTCTATCTTGGCTATACCTTTTCGTACATGTATGTATGTATGTATGTATGTATGTATGTATGTATGTATGTATGTATGTATGTATCTATGTATGAATGTAAATTTCAAGGTCACATGTGTTGTGGACGCGATAACTCGACAAAGCTTTAACTTGGGAAGTTGAAATTTTTTGTGAAGATGTTCCTATATAAAACCTTGTTTGGAATTGCAGATGGGTGACCTTGACCTATTTTTCAAGGTCACATGGGCATGTCATGTAAAATTGACGCGGACGCAATAACTCCGCAAGGATTTGCCTTAAGAGGTTGAAATTTTGCATGATTATGTACCATAATGTGAACTAGGTCGGGAATGTAGATGGGTGACCTTAACTTATTTTTCAAGGTCACATGGCCATGTCATGTAAAATTGACGCGGACGCAATAACTCCGCAAGGATTTGACTTGAGAGGTTGAAATTTTGCATGATTATGTACCATAATGTGAACTAGGTTAAAATTGTAGATGGGTGACCTTGATCTTATTTCAAGGTCACAGGGCCACTTTTTAAAAATCATTCCAAATGCACTCGTGAAAGATTTGACTTAAAGAGGTTGACATTTTGTGTGATTATGTTTCTATGTAAGACTTTTGTAAGACCTTGCTTGTGACTGCAGATGTATGACCTTGACCTACTTTTAAGGTCACGTGGGCATTTCATCTAAAATCAATGTGGACGTGATAAGTCAAGGAAGATTTGACTTGGGAAGTTGAAATTTTATGTGAAGATGTTCCTATATATGATCTTGCTTGGGATTGCAGATGTGTGACCTTTACATATTTTTAAGGTCACGTGGGCATGTCATCTAAAATTGACACGCATGCAACAACTCTGCAAGGATTTGACGTAGGAGGTTGGAATTTTGCATGTTTATGTACCATAATACCAACTAGGTCGGGATTGTAGATGGGTGTCCTGACTTATTTTCAAGGTCACATGGCCACTTTTTAAAAATCATTGCAGATGCACTCCTGAAAGATTTGTCTTAAAGAGGTTGACATTTTGTGTGATTATATTTCTATGTAAGACTTTTTAAGACCTTGCTTGTAACTGCAAATGTATGACCTTGACCCATTTTTCAAGGTCACGTGGGCATTTCGTCAAAAATCAACATTTTGAAATGTCAATAAAGAGTGTACCTTCACTGTATCTGTAGATCATTGGAATCGGTATGCCTATTTATAAAAAATAAGGGTGACAATAGTAAGGGCGCACGGGGAGACATTTGATTTTCTGTTGGAAAATCAGACTGTTCTAGTTATTATTATTATTATTATTATTATTATTATTATTATTATTATTATTATTATTATTATTATTATTATTATTATTATTATTATTATTATTATTATTATTATTATTATTATTATTATTATTGCTACTACTACTAGTAGTACTATTATCTCAACGCCCTGTAATTTTATGACAATTTCTTTACTTAAAGCTTAGCTGAGTGTGTGTGTGAAAAATACTACTATGTCATCCAAGTTGCAGGTTCGGCAAGAGCAAGATATTTTACCATGGTTAATACAGCCTTCTGTTCCTTTTATATTCGAATAGAGACATGCAATACCTCTTGTTTCGGATTTTATAGTTGTTTAAACACAACTATTTAAATACAAACTTTAGAGGAGATATACCACTTCACTCAATATAAACTAACCATCAAATGTGAAGAAATATAATTTGTAAAACGAAAGTATTTCCATAAACTGGAATATATTTTCGATATGAGTTAGAGGATGTGAGAAGGCAATAGTTCGCAGGGGTCGCTTTTGTAGCATCAAAAGTGGATTTGCATGAACTTGATACGCTTATCCTCAAGCTTCAGTGCAATATAAAATATGTGGGTGTAAAATTACACTTTATTTGGATATAACGGGTCTGGACTGTATAGATAGATTCTAGCATTAGAGTCAAAATCACATTGAAGCCAATTACAGTAAACTGGTTAAAGTTGACCAACAAAACGAGCAGCTCAGGTGAATGTTCGTGAAACAGTCACACCAGACATAATTTAAGTTTTTTTAAGGTAAAATTCACTTATATTAGGTTCGAACAAATAATGAAGCACGCTATGACATAGAGTAGGATTCAAACCACAGCTCCTTGAAAAGTATGTGGACCTACATCAGAGACCCTCTGACGCATACAAATTCATCATATTTGTGCTCGCAAGGCATGTGCCAAATATTTGTTGCACCATCAGGCGCACGTGTAGCACCGACAGTCATTTTTGCCTTCTGAATAGTGCTTCAAATAATCTCGTATTCAATGCATGGAAATTGAATTTGCTACCAAATTGCTATAACAGCAATTGCTTTAGGCCATGCCCCTTCAAGTTCCACCTGTTGTATACACTGTGCTGTGATCAAGTGTTGCTGGCGCCGAACTGTCGCGATTTTTTTTCACTTAAGAATGTATATTTTATATGACTTCAAAATGGTGGAAATGTAAATAAAAGTAATGGATTTCGTTTGGATTACAGACATGAGGATTTGACATTCTGGTGTTAAGATGACGTATTAACTCATGCTTAGAATTGTATGTTAAGAAAACATGCCGATTTGGGTTTGCCACATATTGAGGATAAAACAGACCCCCAAAATTTTGCGTTAATACCCTGGAGGATTATCACAGGACTTGATATCGACCGCTTCACACCTTTTGGATGAGGATTCCAACCTCTAAAAATAATCCTTAACATAAAGTTTAAAATAAAGTGTTCAGCATGAAGATCATAGTTTGCACTACAAGGGGTTCGAGGTATTCATGAATTGCATAAATTCAAGTGAATAATGTACATACTTTGCATACAAATATCCTTCAAAGACTACTGAGTCATCAGCCTGTTTAAGATGGCGTGTATCTTTGCATCAATTTTAAATTTCATATGAAAATAATTAACCGAAATAGGAAGCCGTGCACACATTACATTTTGGACACAATTGTACTGCTAGAACTGATAGAATCAAAGAGCCGCCATAGCTCATTTTACCTCTGAAAACATAAATCCCGGACATGAAATTTAAAAAAGGGCTCAAGATGAACATTCTAGTTTACTCACTACAAGGTGTTCAAAGTATTGATAAACTGCATAGATTCTAGTGGAATAAACTGTGTACTCTGTGAATAAACGTAATTGTATCCTTTCATGACTGTTGAGTGATCAGTCTGCTTAAGATTGCGTGCACTTTTGCAGCACTTTTAAATTCTATATCAGAATTATCAACCGATAATGGGAAGCCACGCAAAAATCTTATTTGGGACATACTTTTGGTCATAATGCCAGAACTACTATAATAAAAGAGCCACCTTGAGTCATTTGGACATACGTTGGATGATGATTTTTAAGTACACAACGATCATTTAGTTTCAATATTGCTCAATATTGTGCCAGAGGTGACTGACTTTAATTAATGTTCATCTTGGGCCCAATAATCCGGTAGCTTTTACTGGTATTATATTGACTAGATTAAATGAAAACAACCGTTATATCACTTTGGCCTGAAGGCACCAATGTGTTAAAAGCGTTGAATTAAAAGCAATATGAATTGCTTGTTTGGACATTATACATGTATGCACAGGCCCAAGATATATAACTGCAGGCAAATGTATTTTGTTTTAGCCCGAATGACAAACTTATATAAACATATCCTAAAATTTTAAGATGTTTGTATGTCTTAACGCTCGATGATTATAGCAGAAATAGGTATCACAATGAACAGTGGTCCAATAACTTATTATGTTCATCCTGGGCTCAGTTTACAAAAATTATAATGTGACGCCGATTTTGCAATGAAAGCACCCAAAGCAAATTTGTGATGCATAAATACGAGTAGATGTCACTACCTGCTGTTATACACCTTTCTGACAGGTGTTTAAACCTGTCCTATAATACAGAAATTTGGTCAGTAGCAACATCCCGAGATTAGAAGAAAGGAAAATAGTTTTCTGATCCCCCTACACCGTGTGTGCTGAACATTAATAACATAGAAAGAGTCCAGACTGAATTTTGCAAGTTCGTACTTGGTGTTTCTAACAAATGCCAGAATAATGCTTCGTTAATAGCAGAACTCGGCAGATACTCAAGATCCATAGAAATAAAACTAAAAATTGTCAAATACTGGCCACGCATAATAGATTTACCTGATGGACATATACTTAAACGATTTCTACAATCTCTACAAGATATGGTTCATCTAGATTCGAAGGGGAAAGCTGGTTGGGTCACTGCTGGAAGTAAATTTTTACGATACAATGGTTTTGAAGATGTTTTGTAAATGGTGGGGCCACCAGTGATAATTTTAGTCTTCCCAGTAAATTGAAAAGTCGATTAAGTGATCACTGCTGCCACGTCTTCCACTCGTCATTATTCCCGGACAATGCAAGCAAAGCAATGGTTTTGCTCTGAAATAGCCAACGAGCCCGACCAAGTTGGCCAACTTAATTTCCAACAGCTCAAACTTGTGTCATCAGGTGAATCAGGATCTCAGCTAACAACTGAAAGAATGTGGTTTTTTTTGTACTGACATACCAATAAGCAGTTACTCCTGTCTAGTGTGCTCTAAAATGTTGATAGTCCACACCACGATGTCAATAAACTATATTTCAGTCCATTGTTAAGGTAATATAGATTATACGTTATTATATAAAACAAAATACAACTATATACCAACGAAATGATAATAGTTTTAGAGATTAATAAATATTGATCTGTACAACAAATATGTTAGTATTGTGATTGATACATGTATGTACATGTATATATATATATATATATATATATATATATATATGTTTATATATACATACACACATATATATGTATATATGTATATATATATGTGTGTATATATATATATATATATATATATATATATATATATATATATATATATATATATATATATGTATATATATACATATTTATAGATATATATATCAGCTTCACTGCTCAGTCATCGACTGTAAGCAATTGCCTCAACCGGCCGGTACACAAGTCCAGATCATTATTTACACCTCAACAATTGTAATATTACAATGATTGAAGAATATCTGCAAAGTCCGCTAACCTATTCTTAAAATGTAATTTCTGCAAATGTCTAATCCGTTAGTTCCTGTTTATTAAAACTCAAATTCAAAGTCACCATTTATTTCCTATTTAAGCTGCAGGAATGAGCAATACCTTGCCTGTAAAATGGAAATTGATGACAATCATTTCTGAAACTATGCCTATGTATTTGACTTCAAGTAGATTTTTTCTCTGTTTTGGTCTATTTTTCATTACACATTGGTTTGTTTCATTTTCAAACTCTCAAGTCTTCATCAATTCTAAACGGTCGAACTGTAAAATTTATTGACGTTTTGGTGAAAATAACAAGTTTAACTTGAACGGAAGATTAACTTTATTCAAATAGATAAACTTGTGTGCAGTTTGTAGGGGTTAGGCCCTCACTACGTATTGACCCAGGTGTTAGAATTAACAATACAAAAGCGAAAGAAAGTCTTCATGGGTGCCTTAGATGCCAGGAAAGCTTATGACAGGGTATGGAAAGATGCCCTGTGGGGAAAACTAAGTGGACTAACATTTGGTTGAAATTTTCAAGAAATTCTGAAAGCGTTGTATGAAGATGTAGACTGTAAAATTTCATTAACAAAGGTAGAAATAGAGAATGCACGTCTGGATATATGCCTAAAGCAGTGATGTTGCTGTCCCCGATTTTGTTTGCTCTATATATTAAGGGGTGGGGGATCAGTTAACGGGGGTGTGATAAAGAAATAAAGGTATGCAATCTGAAAATTTGAGGTTTATTTTTTGCAGATGACATTGTACTAATGGCAGAGTCTCAGAAAGAATTACAATATAGCTGAACATGGCAGGGGAGTACGGGAATAAATGGAGGTTAGGATTAAGTAGGGATTAGAGTGAAGTAATGACTCTTGGGAATAAACCTGATGGGAATAAGAAATAGACACTTGGACAGTTCCAAAGTCCTGAAGGTGGTGAACAGTTGATCGAAATTGGGGAGGTCGGTGAGTATGAATACCTGGGCGTGAAGATTAAAGCAACAGGTAAAGGCATGTTCAGGCATCAGGGTATAGAAGGAAAAACCAAGGAGCCTGGTAAAACAGAAAGTGAATTGTATGAAGGGAATGATAAAAGCTACGGCACTAAACAGTTTCAACAGAGCGTACAAAGCGAGGGCATAATGGGATAAGAGAGGGAGATATCCAGGTCACTAATGGATCCGGGGGCGAGGGGGCGATCGACCCCCCTCCCCTCCCCCGCGATGTAAAAAAAATATATATAAAGTGTAAAATACAATAAAATAAAACATTGGAAGATAAAATCAAACAGCTTGACCTATTATCGCCGCTTTCAAATTAAATTTACTGTCTGGGGGTGTATCTAAACATCTATGATCTCTAACTGTTCATATTTTCATATATAATAATTATGTTTCAATATACATTCTGTGAGCTTTTTGGTATTAAAATGTTATTTATTACACCAAAGGCTTGGTCTACCGTATATTATAACTCATGACACTGATGTTGCCATTATGGTTATGACTTTTGTTTATTTTATTTTGAAACCAGCGACAGATTTGTCAGATCGCTAATTCAGTCACGGTCATGCATAATTATAATACAGGACGCCAGTCATTTCGCCTCTTGAAGTGTCCTGATACGTATCCGTGTAGTTTTGTTTGGCACAACTTCAGAGCTGTCTTTCTCTTCATCTTTTCATTTTAGTTTATGAAGGTATGATTTTTGGAATTGTTTTGCCTTAATCTATCAGTTGGGGCACATGTCAAAGAACTATTGTTGTAATTGCTAAATATAGTGAAACATAGGCAGGTTTTTGAAGTGGCTTTCTTTTTTATTTTGGGTATTTAAGAATAGCACGCCATGATAAAAAAAAAAACAGGGAAAACAAGGTCCATGTCGTCAAAATACTATGGAACTTAACAGTGTCCCTGAGGTTATTCTTAGCCGCATCAGATGTAAAGTTATGAGACTACAAAGTTAAAATTTGCTAACTTGCGTATCTAAAACTTTAATTCTTAAAATTGAATACTTATATGCCAATATGGGCCTAATAGGGACAATTTGGAGAATGCTTTTTAGGTTCATAGTGTTTGGAACAAAAGAGCATCATTTTTAGAACTTTAGACTGGATTTTATTTAGAAACAGATAAATCTAAAATACGTATCCTCCTATATCTAGGTCTTTTATGTTGGCATATGTATTCAATTAGCACAACTTTCGTTGATCTGTATGTGCACCAATTGAAAGAGCGAGACTATGCAACTTCAACACTATATACTTTCATCAATCTACACCAAAATTTTAAAAGCAACAAAAACGTAGATGTAGGCCTACACATTTGAATCTCGATGCCTTAAGTTACTTGGGAACTCGAATTTTGACTTTCAGAAGTTTAACAGGGAGTGAAAACAGTACTAGTAAAATCATTAGAGCTTTGTAGTTCCTTTCTGGTTTGGCTTTATCGGGTCTATATGGTTTGGCTTTCAATGCATATTTTAATGCTAGAGGCAGTACAAGGAATCATACGAAAACAATAAACTTTTTTCCAGTCTTATAGATGATATTTGTATCCACTGGCATCTCAAGTTTAAGAAACAGAGCTCGCCAAAATGTAGACTTAGACTCTATAAATTTGAATGTTGTGAAGGCAAAAATAATGTGTGATAAACCAACTTGAACGAAATAACTGCAGTCATTATGTTGTCACAGTCACATTAAACGTGCTCACCGGAATGAGTGTGGGCATGCAGACTAGGGCCAGTAGAAATTTCGAAGCACTGGCCCTGCCATCCTGTTAAAAGTCTGGGACTTGTCTAACCCCGTATGCCATACCCTGAACGGAAATATGAAAGCTATTGGGAAAGCCCAGTTTAGTGAATTTTGTGTGTCTGAGATATTAAGTTGCCCATGTGAAAATAGTCTCAAATGTCAGGAAAACGAGTCTGAGAGTTCCGATATTCCAAAAATTTCGGGGGGGGGGGGGGGGGGGAGGGCGCCGTGAGCTTCGTGCCTTCGGCACTCGCAATTCGACCCTTCCCCCCCCCCCCCCCCGTTAAAAAGTCTGGATCTGCCCCTGCAGAGAATGGAGAAAGCACATAATGAGATGGGGAAATGTATTCTGGGAGCACCACCATGTATAGCAACAGAATTTAAAGCAATACCAGGAGAGTTAGGATGGAATAAAATCACAGACAGGATTGCCAAAGAAAAATTAAAGAACTGGGGTATCTACAAGCAGTAAGTGAAGACATATGGTGCAAGAAAGTCTACAATGAAGTAGTCAACGAACAAACAAGATGGGCCATAGACATCATCAATTAGCGGTGCGATATGAATTGAAAGGATGTGATGAGGTTGACGATAGGAAAGTGTATAATAGGTAACACTGTTACAGAGGGCTTGAAGGAGGACTGTAAAAGAGGAGTCGGGGAAACGAGCGTACACGGCATTAGAAAAGTCGAAGAAATGTGTGTTGGAATTGAGGGAAGGGATCTAGGTTTCTTTTTCAAAGTAGGGCAGGATTAATCAATCTGGAAAAGAGGAAACAGAAGTGGACAACAGACAGTAACGGAAAATGTAAGGTGTAGACAAAGGGCAGATCAGACAATGGATCATTGGCTGTTGTGGTGTGATGTACGTAGAGAGATGAGGGACATTTTTTTTTTCCGGAAAGTGGCACAGGGAAGATTAGAATCGCATGGGTTTAGAACAGGTTCGTTGTTGAGAGGAAGAGGAACGTGTAGCATATGCTGCATGGGGTTTAGGTTTGAAGGGTTGTTTTCTGGGAGGTAGGAAAGATATTAAAAGTATGCAGGATTGGGCCTACCTGGTAGGATGCTGGGCTAAAAGAAGTGAAATGACAGAGCTAGACAACAACCGGGTAAATTAGAAATTACAGAGTACAGACAGGAAAGGGAATGGTGGTAGCCCCTTATAAAGGCTCCCATTGCGAAATGCCCGAGCCTTAGAGGTGGAGATCAGGGTGTGTGCGGGGAAGTTTTTTTGGGGGGAGGGGAGGGGGAGGGTACAGGCAATGAATGTCGGAGGATATAAGTGGGACCAGGGGCCCAATACAGCTATGAGAGAGCGAGTGGTGAACCTTATGCCTCGGCTCCGCTCTGGCCCCCGGAAAACATGGCAGCACAAGTTGATAAGGTTTACCACGGTTTCCTCCACCTCATCATTTTTTCCTAAGCCACCTGTCCCACACAGGGCCGCGCCAGAGAAATGCGGAGAGCCGGGGTGGGGGAGTGGGGGGTGGCACTTCCCTAAATTTTTTCTGGGGGTGTGCAGCTCCACCTTGCAAAAACCTACCCTTTCTTAGGACTTTTTTTAACCAAAAAAATGATACCTTTGTTGGAATTTTTTAACCGACATAGTTGAAAATATGGTCCCGAATTGGCGGCAATAGTGCTCCAGGAAGAAAATTTTGATCTTGGGGAGATTTACCCGAATTTTGGGCCATAAAAGAGAAAAAAAAACCCCTCTTTAGGGTATTTTGGGCAAATACTGGACCTTTGTTATGGGGAAATTTCGCTGAAAAGAGGGGCCTTCACTTCAGAGCGGCACGTACCCAGTATCGTCACAATCCTCCCTCCCCCCTCCCTCCGGCCCTCCCAGGGCGGAGAGACACGCCAATATTATCATTATTACTAAGGGGCCATGTCACTTGTCACCCTTAACGACATTGACGTTCGACCTTTTAGTTTTAACCCGCCCACCCCGTCCCCTTATCGTCAAAAGTGACCCGCCGTGACACGCAACTGATCTTTTCCTTGACCGTGCAGCAGGAGTGTGCTCTAGACCATTATAAACTAGGCAAAATTAATAAACCTCCACTTAAATAATTTAATGGTGTACCCATACTTTTTTAAATAATTTAAAGATACGCACATGTATGTGTAGCATAATCCTTTGATTACATCATGTGTAAAGATGAGCAGAGTTGGAGCCCATGCTTGCCTGCACATGGGCTGAATGTGACACAAAGTCAAAAAGTGCACTTCGCAGAAAGGATCATGTGTGGTCTTTCCTGTCCCTGTTAGGACCCTCCTGACCATTAATTTTTCTCACCATACCTGTGTAATGTGGCCAAAAACTGTGCCAATCGTGGGTATAAAGGCATGGGGTTTTTTCTGTAAGTTATGGATTCGCCATCACTGGTCAAACTGTGAACATCACCATGCCAAGGCTATCCAAAATGGACAGGGCAAGAGCCATAGGTTGCATTGAAGCAGGTGAAAGTTGCAGAGCTGTTGCACTGGCACTGGGTGTGAACCACAAATCCATCAATGAGTTGTTGAGAAAATACCGAAACACAAATGATGTTGCAGATTTACCACGCCCAGGAAGGCCAAAGCTGACCACCAGGCAACAAGACTGTTTCATCGTCAATGCAGCACTGAGGAGTAAGAGCCGCACAGGTCCTGATATTCAGAGCCAGCTGGAGAGAGCCAATCCTCACCAAAGACGCATGTCCACCCAGACTGTTTGTAACAGACTGCATGCTGCTGGTTTAAGGTCCCGGAGCATGGTGAAAAAGCCGCTTCTTACCCCACGTCACAAGGTTGCTCGGTTGCAGTGGACAAGAGAACATGTCCGTACAACACATGCAGGATGGAGCAATGTTCTCTTCACTGATGAGTGTCTCTTTTCCCTCCACAGAAGTGATGGACGTGTTCGTGCATGGAGACGGCAAGGGGAGAGACACGCTGCTTGTTGTGTTCAGCCCACAGTTTCATAAGGAGGGGGCAGCATCATGGTGTGGGCGGGCATCTCTGCTAATGGCAAGACAGACCTAGTCATCATGGAAGGAACAATGACAAGCAGACGGTACATAACGGATGTCCTGGAACCCCATGTTATTCCATATGCGGGTGCCATTGGAGACAACTTCATGCTGATGCACGACAATGCCAGGCCACATGTTTCAGCTGTGGTGCGTGATTATCTGGATAGTGAGAGTGTTGAGGTGATGGAATGGCCAGCATGCTCACCTGACCTCAACCCGATTGAGCACCTGTGGAGCCATATGAAAAGAAATGTGTACCAGAAGATGGGTCCTAACTCACACTTTGCAGATCTACGGCGTTATCTTCTGGAGGAGTGGGACAGTATACCTCAGGCACTTGTGAGAAAGCTCGTCTACAGCATACGAAAACGCTGCCAACAGTGCATTGACCACCATGGTGGCTACACATCCTATTCAATGGACATTTAAGGGTGCTTTATGTGACACAGTGATGAGTCAATTTCTGCTGTATTGAACTCAGAAATGCCTTAACTTTAAGTACAGTCTGTGATAACTTTTGATGCAACCAAGCACCATCTGTGATAACTTCTGATGTGACTCTGCACTCAGTTCATATGCATGTTTGAGCGCTCTACAGGTACTCTTGCGAACTTGTGATTCAGACTTTGTCTGCTTATTGACACTGTGCAATGAAGCGTAACTTCATTTGATCAGAATTTCCTCTACAGATCTACTCTAAAGTGTATACAGAATAAAAGAAACATTGAATATATTCAAAATATGTGTGTGTTTTTTTTATATAAGAATTGCTTTTAGTGGAGGGTTATTAATTTTGCCTAGTTTAGTTGGCCTATTAATACACAGGCGTATGACTGGTCTTCTATCAATCTTTTTATAAGGCCTATTTATCAATAAGTCCGACATCGAGTTTATATATTTACTCCACAGGCGCTCGTAACGTTCAGTCAGTCAAGCTTTCGTGCTTATAGTAATAGGCTTATACGCGGGGGAAGGGGAGGAGGGGAGTGAGTAAAGAGGGTGGACCTGGAACATCTATGCGTTCAATGACCCACATAGGGCCATATCTGCGATAAAATATTGTGTACTCATCTATGCAGTCAATTATTTGTGCTAATAAGAAGGTGGCGAGTGGGCCTAAAACCCGGGGGGGGTACTCCCCGGAATTTTTGGTGGGTAGGCTCCACCGAGGGTACAAAACCCGGACCCAACGGGAGCGGAACCAATGTGAAAATGGGGGGGTCTTTTGGAGCTTGTATTGAAAAAAAAAATGAAATTTTACTTAAAATTTGGTGTATTTTGGGGCAATTTGGAGACAGGAATTGAAAAACACAGGGGTCTTTGGGTGAGACAAGCGAAAAAGGGGGTCTTTTAGAGCTACAAGCAGGAAAAGAGGGGGTCTTAGAGAGCGACAAGTACCGAAAATAGGGGGTCTTTTCCGCGGCGCCTACCCGTATAGCAAGGTATAGGAAGTACCCCCCCCCCCCCCCCCCCCGGGGCCTAAAACCACAACGTCGTCGGCTGGAGCTCCTGCGCAGAAAGGTTTGAAGCGAAGCTCACAACCATCATCCCGCTTCACGTTTGGCATGATTTCTCCGTTTCTGTACAGACCAAGCTGTAGCTCACCAGTTTATTCCAAAACTATTTTCTACAGGTATATCACACAGATAATCCATTGAAATACACTTATATCCACAGCAACAAAAAGTCCGACATTCCAGCGCCAAATTCAAACGGGTATCCCATCCTGAATCGAGTTCGTTCCGTTACGTTTCTGAAACGAATCTGAATTTAGACTAGGCATGCTGGTACTTGAATGAAGAGTCTTCCCCCGTAAAATTTGAATACCAAATTCTCTCATGGGTATAAATCACCCTCACAACTAAAGCCGCTATTATAATAGCAGCAAAAGAGACTAATACGATTTAAAGCTTTGTTAATGTATTAAAAATACATCTTTACACCTGATTATTTAACATTTTAACTCTGAGCATTTACGCCCTGAGAAAATACACGTACACTGTTCTTTGATGTGTTGGCTTGTGTATAGGCGTGTGGAATGCATAAAATGTATGAGTCCACGGCCATTTACCCCAGCTGGAATGAAACAAATAAAAGTTGGACATACTTGTCAAAGTGTGTTCAAGAAGTGGTTTTGGGGGGGGGGGTGTTTTTTGTTTTTTGTTTTTTGTTTTTTGTTTTTGTTTTGTTTTGTTTTGTTTTGTTTTTTTTTTTTTGTTTTTGTTTTTTTTTTTTTTGTTCCTTTGTTTTGTTTTTAACCCTTAAATCGTCATTTTATATATTTATCAACAGCTTTCCTGGGCACACTCATAATGCTGTATGCTCAGAGTGCACCAAGGAATGCTGCTGACTAGGGTTTAATAATTCTCTGAAACCCTTTTTGCAACATTCATTCAAATTGTTTTCTTAAAAGTGCAGGATAAGAGACTCTGTTGCGGTTTGAAAGACACAGTTGGCATATATCTATAATAAAGTTAATGATATAAAGCTCAGTCGAACAGATTCTTTTAATGTGCCAGTAACATTAGGACTAGGCCTATATAGGGATGGTAATGTGACAACGTCTGTATTTTGTGTGTATATTGCAATAGGTCGACCTGGAACTCGCTTCGTTTTCTGATTTTTTTCTCGCTTTCATTTTGTTTTTCAGGCTTCGAGCAAATTAACATCAATAGCCTATTGAATAGGTGATGAGCCGCCTCCCCCCCCCCCCCCATCCCCTAACGTCAAATGCAAGTGACATGTATGATGTAGGCCTATACAATCCTAATTCCTGGACATGGCTTAATTAGTGCATTCACTGAGACAGTCGGCCTGGTTTAAATGATAACTAATTTTGATGAAGATCGATGACTGTAGGCCTAATGCCACAGGCTGACTTTCGCCACAGGGAGCGGTAGCCGGCAAGGGGAATCCTTTATAATTAACACCACTCGCATGACGTCAGAGGGATTTCCCCCAAAGCAACAAGTGGCATCAGGAAGTTGTTCGGATGACAAACTTTATGTAGGTCATAGACACAGATTCCGACATGGCGTCCCGAAGTATGAAGTTTTTATTGGATGTCCAGGAGCAGCCTGGCAACAAGAAATGTGCAGACTGTGGAAAAAGAGGTAGGTAAATTCACTAGAGAGTGTCTGTTCTACTTTTTAGCCAAGTTATGTGTCAATTTTCATTCAGTATCTGCACAGATGAAGAAACTTTCGAAACTGGAGAGGGCAACAGTGTGGAAATTTCAGCATGGGAAGAAGATGCCAAAGGTCTAACTACTGGTATATTCTTACATTCAGCTGTTGTGACACTCCCCGCAACCCACGGACAAAGACGGCACTGTTACCATAACGACATTTTCATGAAGAAAAATGGGGATACACATGCTAAATATCAGGCTGGGTTGGGGAGGGTGAGCGCGTGTTGACCACGCTTTTGGATGGGCAAAAAGTTGCACACCAGGCACAACTAGTCCAGTGCAGTGACAGTGGTTGAAACAAATAATTTGCGTTTAAACGTTTGAGAACTCAACTTGACTGACCAACCTGAGATTGCAGCTATTACCAAACCGCCCACCCTCACTACCCCCACGACCCACCCCAAGCACACACCATAGACTAGCCATAGTGTTCAGGAGGTCCACATCTTCGAAATTCCGCATTTAGTCAGTCAAAAGCGTGTCGAAAGTCAACCAAGTACATATAAAGGTATCATATAGGGAAGGTTTGTAAATTATTGGCAATGAAAGTTTTTGTGGTGAAAATACCATTAGATGTACAGTTTTTCTTCCCCAAATCCTTTTTGGTGAGGGGTATCACACTATTTGCCCTTAAGATGTTGTACAAACTACGGTAATACACAATATACATTACATCAGTTCACTAAATAATAGACCTGTTCATACCGAGTTGTACCAAACTTTTTCAGACCGTAATTAATTATGCATTCCATTGTTGGCCAGATTGTCCAATCATCAAGTAGCCAAGTCGGGCCCACACCGTCATATGTTTACAACGAATGCCACAGCAAACACTATAGTGATTACAGCATGGATTGTGTTGAACAGTGCAAATCTTTTACCTAAATTATCACATCAGTGGTGAAACTTGCATTTATAGATTGCTGACGGTTTGATTTTTCGTTAAATCCAAGCACATCATGTGTTTTACTTTCTTATGCTTCCACATGTAATCCGGCCAGCCTGGCCGAGCACAAAATATAAACAAAGCAGGGTGCGCTTCCCGATGTGAACCAAATAAATAAACCCAAGTCCTATGAACTGGTCTATTAAGCTAGATAAAGAAGCTGGAGAGTGCAATCCCCATGTAACTGCATGAATCTTAACTTGGCCTCCCGGATTTTAAGAATGGGCATTATAAAGTAGTTTTGCACCTTGCACAGACTCAGAAATGAGTCCTAACACGTAATGTGATTGAATACTTTCACAAGTAAAGGAGGCAACCTTCAAGTGCTACATTTAAATGTTTCACCCAAACTGAAGGATGTCATAGCCAGGTACTTTACCACATTTCAGGTATTAAGGACTGATTTTACTGTTTTAAGTGCAATTTTGAAATTCAGTTCTTTGAGAATTTTGTCTTTATCTGTGCCTGTAAAGTTGAATAGGTAAGTTTGTAATGGCAGGGTGTCGTTTGGACGTCAATGGCAAAAAAATAATTGAGCCTCCAGATCAAAATTGCAGTTGTTCACATAATACATAAAACTGTACTGACCTGCTTTTTGGGTCACTGTGACCCAGTGATAATGGAGTTTGGCGCTTGTCCAAGTTTATTGTTTTTCATCAATAACTCGGAAAGTTATGACCCGATTTAGACAAACATACTATATATGGAAAGCTTGATGTGGGGCGCATATTTTGAGCATAACAATTTTTTAATCTGAGTTGAAGGTCAATGTCAAATGGCCAGTTTGAATATTGGGGTCATCTTGTGAATGCTCTGCACCCCACAATTCTTGAGATAGGCCCATATAATGTGTAGGAGTTATAAAGTGTATGAAAATCTTTGTCGACATCAATGTTGGTGATGCCACCTATAGTATTATGTAATATACAGGTCAAAATGTGAAAATCTTGTGACTGCAGTACTGTCCACAGTTTGCAAGTTAGCCCTTTTTAACTTTCAGGACTTATAAGAAGTATACAAATCTAGGTTCTTTTCGATATTAATGATGCCACTTACAATATTATGCAATATAGGGGTCAAAAATATGAAAATCTTGTGAAAACTCTAGCATCTTCAATTTTTGGCGGATCTTCACCAAATTTGGTGGGATTGTGAGGGAGGTCAAAGTATAAGTTCATAATGATACTAGTGGGGCCGCCTATAATTTGATGGAAATTATGAGCCAAAATGTGTTTTAAGATAAAAAAATCCACATCTTGAAAAGTAATTGGATTGCACTTGCCAAATTTATAGGATATATAGACAATGTCAGAAGCTAGAATCATATGTAATATCAGTGACCTTGTCTTCTTTTTGTGAGGTAACCATGCCTGTAAGTTGAAAGAGATTATTTTGTAATGGCAGGGTGTAGCTTGAACTTCAATGGCAATGTCAGCACAGCACCAGGCATTCCTATAGGCTTCTTGTAATTACATAATCTGGGTGACCTTGATCTTCTGTTCCAAGGTCACTGAGGACATAAAGTTAACCCTTAAAGTGCTAATCACGGCTATAGTCGTTTTCTCGTTACCATTAACCATTAATAATGGTTAAAAGATTCAAATTCGTCATGAAGATACCTTTCATTCAAATACCAGCAAGCCATGTCTGAAGCAAAAAGTAGTCTTAGTCAACAGCTTTCCTCGGAACACTTTGCGCGCAATGCACGCATAGTGTCCCGAGGATAGCTGGTGACTCAATCTTAAATCAGCACTTTACGGGTTAAGGACTCACACATTGTTGTCTTGGTACATGCAAGAATAATTATCACAGGAGTTGCACAAATAAGCTATGATTACATGTGGAACAAAGTTCCATCTGGTGGACAATTTTTACATTAAGCTTCACATGTTCAGAAGCCACTTGAGGACTCACAGCTTTGAAATGAACAGGTGCAACATAGCCACGATGCCAGCAGAGCATTAGGCCCATGGGCCTCTTGTTCGAAATACAGTAGTACCTGCTCTAAAGACCACCTCTCAGAGGCCACATCTTAAATTAATAACCACCCTTTCATGACATCAGCCTATTTTCTGCAAAGTACCTGAATTTTAAAATCACTGGTAATGTGAGACCATTTTTTTTTTTTTTTTTTTTTTAAATTGTAATAGGCCTGGTGTCAGTATTGAAGGTACTACTGATTTGCAGAAAGGCCTCCAATGCTGCAGTACAAAACGGGTACAACTTGGTAGCTTTCTTGTACTGATTGAAGCACAAGACCAACCAGTTTAAAAACATGTAAAATGCTGGATGACCCTACACAATAAGGATTAGGACTCTGGTGTACAGATATCTCATAGAAAATTACACAATGTACAGTACATTTAATGGAATAAATTGCTGGATTACTTCTCTGTGTGCCAACATTGTTCATTCTTGGAAGTAATAGACCAAAGGACACTTTTCAGAAACTGAACTTGCACAGGGAATGTAACATCAATGGTTCAATACACTGACCATGTTGACAATACCTGCCAGCTGCGCACATATTCCACATTTAAATATCATTAGATTGAATATTTATTCACAACAAAATGAGCTTATCAAGATGAGAAAAAATTTAGTAAACACAAAATAGAACTGCTTGCACATTAGCAGGGAGGTACACCCCAAAACCCAAGCAGAACAGTATTTATGTAAATGATGTAATCAAAAAAGAATATAATTCAAATACTTTTTTTTCCCACAGCTTTAAGTTTCTGTGCCACTGGCTTTGCTGGGTCTTACACTATATAATTCAAATACTGTTGGTGATAAAGCTCGTTACCATGACCCAAAAAGCTCTTGCATCAAAGATACAGATTGTATTCTGAAATATGTAAGATTTGTGTATCTCAAAGCATTATTACAAATCTAGATGAGAAAGACCAATATTAATTTCTGTTGCGTATTGGGAAGGGAATGACAAAGTGTACCTCAATCCAGGTGATCAAATTTGTAAATGATTTAATTGACAGATGATACAAAAAGCTTGGCAACTAATTTTCATCGGGCGCATATTTCCTGTAATTCAGCACCAAAGGAAAGTAACATGTTGCTGTACCTGTATAAATTTAAAGACCTGTACAAACCAACCATGATACACATGAGTAAGTACCTCTTGAGAGATGTGTATAGAAACCATTCCAGGAGCACTTTTTTGCCCACCTCTTTAGAGATACAGGTTGGTGAAAGGGTTAACCTTATCATGTATAGTTAATTCACTTATTTCAAATGTACTCAATGACATCCCCAATGTTAACACACAAGCAGCTTTGTCGTTAGTAGGAGGCATGAGTCGCAAATGGGCTATTACTTGCTGGGCTTTCAGCCCTCTACTTCTGGATTTTTCTACATGTGCTGTGCATACAAATGTGTCACTATTCCAAGTATTGGCCTCCTACGTTTTTTCTCAACCTCATGCTTCAAATCTTAATGAGAAGGCTGCACAGACATGTTGCAAAGAGTCACTTCAAGTTCAACTCACTTGAGTGCCTGTAACCCACTTCCATGTCATTGTAGCATTTGTATATGGAATCATTTCCTGGATACCGGTAATCCATACCAGCATTCATCTTCTGCTTTAGTTTAAGGCCAAAATAGCGTAAACCAGATTCAATTATTACTACCACTACTACTACTACTCCTACCACTATTATTATTATTATTATTATTATTATTATTATTATTATTATTATTACTATTGGTTACATGTATTAAGCCTTTTATCATTAAACAATACATGACTGAAACTGTGTTCTGAGTTCAATAATTTTATAAAAAAAAAAATTAAATTCCATTTGTAAGTAAAGCCACAACATTGAAACTGTAATGTGCAAAACCGAAGGAAAGGCCTGTGCATGTTCATGGAGATGTATATATTTCATGCATTACAAAGGACCGAGCAAGGATCGCAATAACTAATAATGTGTTGCACCAGTATCATCATTGCCATGATACATCAGCAGCCGTTGGGGAACCAGCCTTATGTCTGTTATAAATGGAAAATGGAACGTAGGAAAGTGTCATATTCCAGAGGGGCAAGAAGAGCTTTTTGAGATTGGGAAGGCAGATAATTATGTATGTTTAAGTCCAGGATTAAAGCAACGGGAAGATGTGCCCTGATCAGCTCATATGGAACAGGAGTGTTCAGCTGTAAAGTGTGAATGAAAGTTTTATCAGAGCCACAAAAAACAAAAGCTGTATGCATATTAATTTCCTGCCACAAAACACGGGTCTGATGCCAGGCGATCACGGGGGATGTGCGGGTCACATCAATGTCACAGACAGGGCCATACATGTATGTTCATTTCTCACAAAATTAGCGTTTTTTTTGGGGGGGGGGTTGTTTTTTCTTTTTGAGAAATTTAAGTTCTCAAATGCCAAACTGGTATTCATGTAGTACTTCCCAAGCCAAAGATAAAGTAAAATTTCCATCTGCCTTTAATAAGTATTCTGTATTTCCAAAATATTAGTATTATATCCCACTTGTCCCCACATGTACTGACCCGTGTCTCACCATATCCCGCCAAGCAAGACCAGGCAATCAGGTATGCAGTTGTGGCAGGAAATTAATATGCATGTCTCGTATTGATAGCTTTGACAGAAGTTTCATAGCTAAGTTTCTTTCAGATAGAATAGGGGTACCTGGAATGTATATGGATCAATGTCATTTCGGTAAGCGACAAAGATACTTATTACTGGGCTGAAAATGGAACTCAGGTTGCAGCGGTGAAAGGTGATTGTGTTGCAGCTCAGCCAACCATACACCTGAGATAAATGTGTGAGTTTCAAAATTCTTCGACTTTTGAAACATAATTAGCCAATTTGGCTAAAGGTCACAAAATGTTACAAGCCAAATCATATGTGTTTTCCACTGGCTATTTGGCTAATGGATAGTGCTTGCCTGGGATGGACAAGTGGATCTGAAGAGCACTTCCATGTAAAGCCACAGAAGCAGCTTTTGCAGCTGAAATAATAGAAATGTTATGAACAGTTCAACTGTACATCGAAATTGAGGATGAGAAATTTGGTGTTTTGATACACAGCAGTTCGGCAGTTATGAGTTAGTAAGTTTAGTGGACAGTGATGGGAACATCAGTCTTTTCACTTTAAATAAAGTTGGAGGCAAAAGTACGAGCAAATATAACAGCATCAGCAATGTAATTTTAGGACATTTTGATGAAAGTAAGAGCTGCCAGCAAATGTGTCGTCTGCCCACAGGTATCTCGAAAACTCTAGAACATGCGATGTGATCCCTACTGACTGTAGGCTTGTCAACAGGATGGGCATAAGAACCTTGTTTTTTACCTAAAAGTGGTTGTGGACAAAAAGACACAAATACAATTATGTTCCTTGTGTGACTGTAACAGTCCCCCAGAGGACAGACCCAGTGCTGAAGGCAAAAAACAGTGCTGTGAAAAACTGGGCCACTTTAAACCAGGCCTGTCAGTTGTGATGCCATCATGTAGACCAGCCATGTGATTGTTAGTTCCTTTCATCTCTGATTGTGACCTGGACCTGGGCCTGGCCAGGGTTCCAGTAGCTAACTTCCTGGGCTGATATGTGGTCTTGGCCACAACATGCATAATGATTGACACTTAATTAGCCACCTGGTGGCCAGAGCACTGCTCATTGCCTTCAATTTATATACATGTAATTTAGCCTGACCACCAGGTCCAAAGGAGTAGCTGGGGCCTGGTCAACCGGAGTTTACATGCAGGATGGACACCGGCCATCCACAGTCACCTTGCTACGTTACTTGACAGTAGAGGATTATGGTTCAACATTTTCACCATTTTTGAATGAGTATATAGCGTACTCCTTTTCATTACAGTGATCCCACTCTTATAAAGCCACCCAATATGTACTCAGTAGTTGGTCTTCTTATAGGAGGGATGGCCTCTCCAGAGGGGGCAAACATTTATGTAAATGCCATGCATTTTGTAGAAGATAGCCTCTGGTTGCAGAGCCTCCAGTCTCCCGCCGAGATGGGAGATCTCCAGCTTTTTCATACTTTTTTTACTAAGTCTCCCGCTTTTTGTAAAATTTAAAAGAAAGTGGCATCATCCCATCAGTGGCTGTAAAGTTGTACTGTTTTGCTGTGGTGTTGTACATGTAAGTACAGTTTATATACATGTGGAATATACCTATGATGGTTGCTAAAATGGTTCAAAATTTCCTCAGACCCCCCCCCCCCCAGCTGTGCTTTGCGGCTTCAGTGCTCACCCTCCCACTTTTCAGTACCTGCAGGAGGAAGGTCTCCCACTTTTAACATAGGCTACCTTGGAAGCTGGGGTGGGGGGGGGGGCGCGCTTGTAATAGGGGAACCATTGTGCCGCCTTTTTTTCCCCCAGAAGGAGCACTTTCCAACATTTGACAATGATGACTTCCCTGCCCAATTGACAACAGGTCAACAAAATTTACGAAAAAAAAAGTATTTAAGTCAATAATTGACGTTGCTAACGTAATTAGGCAAACGTCAACGCGGATAGTTTTATCTGCTTCATTTGCATGTCGGTCTACCCGTCCAGCAATGTGGGGTGAAATGTAGTGTCAACATTCATTGGCATGTGCCTACCAGGTTGTAAAAAAAAGAAAATGGTTTTTATTTTAATTTCAAATGCACTAGCAAGATTCACTGGCCCTACAGTGCATTTTTTTTAGTCTTCTCATTAATATCTTGACAAATACAATGTTTTTGGTCATTTTATTGCAGTATTAACATGATTAAAAGCGTACATCACCACTGACACCCTCCACCTTAGCATACTGTCTGTACACTTGTGTAACTGATGAACCATCTTTGTGTGTGCCTGCAACACTAGGACCATTGATAGTTTGAAGTCAACGTGTGCTTATGGTATTTGCATGGAGTAGATGCATTTAAACTGGCATCAAAACAGCTTTACATATTGCTAACCTTGACCTAATTATCTCAATGTCATTATGTCATTTTTACCTCAGTTGACTTGTAAGTCAGCTGAGGTTTTTTGAGGGTCCGTCGTCCGTCCGTCGTCTGTGGTCCGTCGTCCGTCCGTCGTCCACAATTCACATTTTCGACTTCTTCTCAAAAACCGTCAGCCAGATTCACTTCAAACTTGGTGGAAATGTGCCTTGGGTGGGTCTCTACCAAGTTTGTTCAAATGGTCGTGATCCAGTGATTTTTGGATTTTTAATGAATTTTTTTGTTCTTTTTTGGGTAAATCTTAAAAAATCTTCTTCTCCGAAACCGCTCACCCAATTACTTTGATATCACACAGGAACACTCCCTGGGACTCTTAGTTCTTAATTTGTTCACCAGGTGGCGCTGCAAATTTTTCCTAATTTTTTATGAATTTTTGTGTGTAATAGCTATTTTCGACTTCTTTTCAGAACCGTCACTCAGATTAAGCTGAAACATGGTGGATATGTTCCTTGTAGAAGGGTCAAACAATGTTGTTCACTATGTTGGAATGCTGCGGATTCCTGATTTTTAACGATTTTTTCAATTCAGGTACTTGTCGGTCAATGCAGCTTTCCTATTGATTACTATGGAAGTCAATGGGCATTCTAATGCTAATTCACATTTTCTACTTTTTCTCCAAAACCGTCATCCAGATTAACTTCAAACTTGGTGGCAATGTACGTTGGGTGGGTTTCTACCAATTTTGTTCAAATGTTCATGCTCCAGTGATTTTTGGATTTTTAATGAATTTTTTTGTTCTTTTTTTTTTGGACAAATCTTAAAAAATCTTCTTCTCCGAAACTGCATACCCAATTGCTTTGATATCGTACATAGACACTCTCGGGGACACCTAGTTCCCAATTTGTCCACCAGATGGGGCTGCAACCTTTTTAGGATTTTTTTGTATGGTTTTGCTATTTTTCACTTGTTGTCAGAACAGTCCCTTAGATTAAGCTGAGATGTGATGGATATGTTGTTGTGGAAGGGTCAAACAGTTGTTTACTAGGTGGCACTGCTTTGGATTCCTGATTTTTAAGGATTTTCAATTCGGGTACTTATCGTTCGAGCAGCTTTCCTATTGATTACTATGTAAGTCAATGGGCATTCTAATGCTAATTCACAGGACAACTGACACGAAATTTACTGTTTACTTGATAACTTGAGATCTGTTTTGAGTTAGCTACACATGTTAATTATTCTGTATGAAGGTCATGCTGAGACAGTACATGAATGACCTTGACCTCGTTTGTGGGGTCACAGTGCAACATACATGAATTTTACTCTTCATTATAACTTGAGAACTACTTGAACTTTGATGTTGCACATGTAAGTGTTCTTCTATAAAGGTCAGACATACTCAGAACATGGTGTCCTTGATCCTTTCCCAAGTTCATAGAGCTGCAAGTGTGATGAATGTCAAGATCAGCTGAGGCACGGGCTGTTCACACAGCCCTCTTGTTTATAAAATTGCCTCTGGAAAGATCTGTTGGAAGAAATACAGTGTGCCTTTTGGAGGAGTCTGTCTGTAGCTTGTTCAATGTTGAGCCTTTGTATCCATGGGAAATTTTCTATATTTGATGGAACAAAGTCACTGGTCCCCTTCTAATAAGTCCACCCCAAATGCAACCAAAAGTTGCCACATTAGAGGGTTGGCCTCTCTTGAGAGGGAAAATACAATGGAAATACTGCTTTCTGTGACATGGAGAAGTGGCGTTTGGGGGGGGGGGGAGGGGGAGAGGCTGTCTTAAGGGGGGCCTTATTAGGGGGAGGCCAACTGGCAAGATATCACTCTTCCCATACAAGGGTGGGTGTACAAACCAAGTGTAACAGGTACCAGAACTGTGAACAAATCACCTCTTTTGATCCAATGCATGGTGTTGTTGACAAACCTGTCTTTGTTTTGAGGTTCACACCATTACTTAGACCGAAGGGTCAATGGCTGTCAGAATTACAAGAGGTGTCACCTTGGAGCAGTGTCAGAAATCACATGGCTCTTTGTATAAAATTTCTATCACTTTTCTCAGTTTTGGTAGTTGATAAAAAAAAGAGTCCTTGAATTTTGAATGTTTCAACATGTGTGAGCCTTGGGGCCAGAACAGTAACCAGAGACATGTATTACATGAATACTAATAATGTTGTGGAGGAATAGAAATTGCATGCTTGATGTTTGTGTTTGTAAACATGTGTGCATGGACAGGCAGTGTCATTTTCAATCACTAGAAAGGTTGCAGTTAGCAATCTGTTGTACATTGTACATGTTTTTTGTCCTTTACACAGGCATTTCAGGGGGCTAGCTTTGTGTGTTCAGAGAAATTGCACATGTAACATATGAATGAAGTGTTAATTAACTTTTAAAGATAGGGTTAAAACATTTTGGCCAGTCACTGGGTGGGTACTCAAAAGACTATCAATGCATTTTGTCCTCCTGTTCATGGTGTTTGCTAAGTAAAACCCAAATCTGGGTAAAACACTGATGGTAAATTGATTGTAACCTATCATTCGAATTGCCGGCCCACAATTTATATGTAGACATGATCGTCAAGTGTTTTCAGTGACATGAGCCTGTAATGTATGTACACACGTTATGTTACCAGTATAGTTATAATGTATATACAGGGAGCAGTACTGGTGCGTTAAGAGCAAATATAGAGTGGTATCAACACTCCTGTGAACATGGGCAGACTGTACATGCTGTTTCAGTGCAAGAAGTGTGCAAAATTGAGAGATATTTTAAAGATATTTGCACATGAAAATGTGAAAAAAAGTGCTGGGCTAGTCACTTGTCTCACTGTGTTGTAACTATACCCAGTTCCTCTTTTTAAATACATGTACAGTGAAACCTCAGTATAAGAACACTCAGATCCCTGAGACAAGTTTTGAGAGACTTAAAGTCAAAGTGCTGTCTGACTCATTTGTCTGGCATACAGTAAAACCTGTTTTGATGAATTTTCTAGGACAAGCATCACCCTATATAACTTACATGTGTGACATGATGAGAGTGCTCTTAGCACTTGCATGTTTGAGCAAAACATGGTACATGTATAACGGGAATGGGGTCTATAGATTCAAACAACTGCACATCAGAAACTGGTAACCTTAAGTCTGTGAAAGTGGGAAATGGCTATGGAACATGTGCAATATGATATACATGTACATGCATCGTGTATAGAAAGATGCCAGTGACAATATATAGAGATCCTGAATTCTAGGGTCAGCAGCAGATGTGCATCACTAATACATGTACATGTACAATATGGCAGAGTTGATCAAGCTGTGCCAGGTGACCTTTTTTCCAGGTGTCACTGTTATTATTTACAATGTACAGTATTTTCCATACATAGTAAACAAAAGATGTACCATGTGATGAAATTTGTATAGAAAGGTTAATGGCTGTGACCTTTGAATGGGCCAGGGTTAAAGAGACTTACTAGCCACACAGGCGGAATCAGTGGACAGTCATGAACACAATCAACACATACCAATCATATGGATGGCTGGAACAATTACTGTAAAGTGTCAGGTGACCCAAAGCCATTTATTCTGACACTGGAATGATGTTAGTAATGGTGCAGATGTTTGAAGGTGCTCATCAGTTTTTGTATGACATAGCAGATGATATTCTGGCATTTGCACATAATGATTGCATGTGACATGGGCATCCTGTGTGTAGTTAACAATACAGACTACATACACCCAGAATGATGTGACTTCAGATGGTCATATACATGTATATATGTGTGTGTGTGGGTATTTATATATATATATATATATATATATATATATATATATATATATATATATATATATATATATATATATAATGGACTCTACATGTAGGATCATTTAAATTTCTGAGTTTCTGTGTATTATGTACTTTTCTGCAATTCACTTGTTTTGTTTTGTCATATGTTGCGGTGTTTCTTTTTTTTTTGGGGGGGGGTTACTGTTAGGGTTGGTGTTTGTTTTCTGGTTTCCTTCTTTATATGGGGACCAAATTTTACAGATCTATATTGTCTTATAGCCTGGCCATAAACCAGGGGAGTTTTTTGTTCTAATTTTAATTCAAATCTTTAAAAGAACTTGTGTTGTTTTAGCCAGTCTGACTTTGGAGTAAATGGTTGCCAAAATTTTATGTTGAAGCAGTTATTTTAAATGTGTGCAACTTTGCTGCATGAAATAGAAAGTTAAGCAAACTTACCTCGAAGTGAAGCTTGACACAGTTCTGTGGAGTCAATCTGGAACGTAGGGATCATATGAGATACAACTTAGCAGCATATAAGAATAACCTTACATGGCAATGACAGTGGTAGATATAAATGAAAAAAGATGAGAAAAAAAAATACCCCCAGAAAACTTAACATTCATAGGCTATGGTACAAGATGCACAAGTGCATGAATGAATCAGAAATGGAATCTACGACTAGAAATTCATTTGCGGGAGCAAAGGTAAATAATTTGGTCAGGAGGGGTCTGCTTCCTAGATAGTGACATTCTCTTTGCCCCTTATTTCAACTTTCCTTTAACCATCCTTAAGAGCAACAATGTGAAGCTCCCCCTCCCCCAAATAAGAAAAAAAAGACGTCATTAAAATGTGTATTTTTAGACCATTTAGAAGTGATTCAGACTGCACTTGCAATCATAATCATGGCAGTCTTGATTATTATGTGTTGGTTTCATCACGGATGATAAAAAATAACATGCCTGAGAAGCATACTCACCTCACTTATTTGATGGAGATAAACAGGGCAAGGATTCAAAGTTCAAGATGAATTTAGTCTTTCCCTAAGAGAACTGTGTGACTAAGATAAACTCACTTCTTTGACCGTTTGAGATGCAACTTTACGTCATCAGATACAGACAACATCACAAGCGCCGACATGGAACATTCTGATCCAAATATTACGCTACTTATCAATCACTCTAATTCTGTATTTACACCATGCAGGAACTTGTGTGGTGAACTTGATCTCTACATCAATACTTTTGAAGCCAGCGTTCCAACTCTTCCCATCAAGTTCTCATACACAAGCAATTTTGATAAAACTCAACATATCAGTTTAAAGTCACATCAACATAACAAAGGCATCGTCATATGTCCAACCAACAAAGGCAGCGCAATAGTTATCTTTAACATGGAAGACTATATACAAGAAGGTCTACGCCACCTATTTGACACCACAACCTACAAATTAGTCAGTCGTGACCTGACCTGTTCCTTTAACAATGGAATCAACTCTTTTTATTTCTAACATGCATAAAAATGTTCACCTTTTCACTCAGGAGAAAAAATTTCTAATGACCACTCTTCCACGCACCCATATCCTGTATTTCCTTCCTAAAATTCACAAGGCAAACAACCCCGGAAGACCTATAGTCTCGGCAATTCAAAGCCCCACTGAGAAAATTTCAGCATTTGTGGACACACATCTCAAACCTTTGGTCTTTAAAACTTAAGCTTATTTAAAAGATACCATAGATTTTCTACCAAACTCGCGCAGTTTAGTTTTCTGCCACTGACTTGCTAGTTACAATTGATGTTAGGTCTCTCTACACCAGTATCCTACATCGCCAGGGAATAACAGCAGCAAAACTAGCCCTGAACGCAAGGCCAACCCCACATTCACACACCTGCCTCAGAACTGCTTAGACTTAACCATATTGTCTTAATGCATAACAGTTTCAAGTTTAACAATAAATTTTATATGCGAACTTCGGAAACCGCTATGGGCACAAAAATGGCGCCAAACTACGCTAATTTATTTGAGTGACCTACAAGTAGAAAACCAAATTCTACATGCAGCCATACTAAAACCAAAAGTATGGTTTTGATTCATTGACAATGTGTTCCTCGTTTGGCCTCGTGGTGAAACATATATTCTGTTAACTTTTCTAGCATTCATTAATGACTTTCACCCCTCTATTAAATTAACGCATGAATACTCAGATAAAGAAATTCACTTCCTCAGCGTACTTCTAAAACTCCACAATGGTAACATTCACACCAGCATATACCATAAAGCCACGGATCGACACACTTTTCTCAGGTTTGATTCATGTCACCCCAAGCACTGCTTGCAATCCATACCATATAGTCTGGCGGTTTGTATTTGTTGCATTTGCTCAGATAAAGCAACTTTCAAAATACAAGCCACAGAGTTAAAATCACATTTACTTCGCTATGGATACCGAAGCTCACTTGCAGATGAAACCATTTCCTGGGCAGCTGATCTTGTTCAACACTCACTACTTCAATATAAGGCAACAAATAGATTTTTCCAGCCTTAAAAATTAACTTAATTACTACTTTAAACGTATCTTCTTCCATCACCAGCCACACTGTACATATGAACTGGGATCTCCTGTTATTCAAGCAAGAAACCTCTAACATTTATTGCAGTCCAACCAGCATCACATATAGACACCCACGCTACATCAAAGACTATCTACTTATTACTGATATAGCCCCCCCCCCCCATCTTCATTCATGGGTGCACACCTTGTAGTAACCCTTGCACCTCCTGTCATCATGTCGTAAAAAATAACATGTTCAGATCTCCTACAGTGCTCCCTCTTTATAACACTGGTGTTGGGGTCCACAGGGTATACTGTGTCATAGCAAAACCATCTTATAACAGAGGGACTTTTAACATAGAAGTAATAGGAAAACTATTTCAATAGGAGCCATATTAACTACTGTGCTATATCAGAAACCGCCTTGTAATGAGGGATGTTATAAAGAGGAAGCACTGTACTACAAAAGTCACATATCATATAACACAGAGCATTATTTGCCAATCATATAATGTTATTTATTTACTTAGCTGTGACATATGCCAAGTACAGTAACTCTCATCAGGCGAGTCCAGTAACATAGACAAGACATCATTCCTAAGAGAGACACGTCAATAGCTTCATATTTCAACAAAGCAAACCACTCAGTTAACATTTTTCAAGCTATAGGTATCAATGTTGTAACTATAACAATAATACGTCGGCCCATTATTGTGACCGAAAGGGCGTGGATAAGCAAGTTATTCATGTAAAATCCCATTAGGCCCTAACATACAAACTTAAAAAATTAAATACTAGTCATATAGCCGTACTGTATGTCGCCATTTTTATGCTCTCCAAGATGCAGGTGGATTGTAGTGTATGTTTATATGTTAGAAATCCTTTTCAAGCCCATGGGCATTGAGAAGACATCAAAGGACTCATAATAGGGAGGCCATCAGATTAACTTGTCTGGAATGCCTGAAGAGCTTCTGCCACAGGGACAATTATGACTGCCGTCTGAAGAAGCAGCAGTTGGGAGAGTCTGTCCTCCCAGTGCAATTTAATCGAAGCCCCTACTACCAGAGGAGAACATGGGAAGTGACCGGAAGAGGGTCAGTAAAAGAACAAAGCCCTCAAAATCTTTCAATATCATTTCAGTGAAGAAAACTGACACTACTATTTTCCACGCATTATCAGGCATACAGGCAGCAGCAAATATCCAACTGCAAGACGACACAGTGGCTATACAGCAATCTAACATACTCAGTTTCCAAGGATGAATCTGATAAACTACCCCGCGCCCCCCTTCCCCTCCCCCCCCCAGCTGCCAGCAATTCCATGTGAAATCCACCCATGTAACAGCGATGAAGACATGCCAGTAGAGGACAAGATGTGGTAACGGTTAGGCCAAACAATAGAATTGTATTTGTGTCTTTTTTGCCCAGAACCACTTCCTAGTTGTCATTACCCTATTCCACAGTCCGAACAAAGCAGAAGACAAACTTCTCCAGATCGATGCCAGGATAGAAGCCATTCTCATTAAAATACATAGAATACTTACATCACTGCTGGACATTCTTTTTCCCCTACCTGGCCTTATCCAGTTCTTCTGATTCAGAATACAGTGAAGCCTGTTTGAGAAACCACCCCAAGGGCAGGCCAAAAAGTGGTCCCATAAGGCAGGTGGTCTCTCAATGGAGGTGCAGTAACATGGGAAAGATAGCAAAAGGGACTATGCCAATATGGTCTGAAAAGGCAGGCGGTCTTTCACTACAGTGGTCTCTCAAAACAGGTTTCACTGTAACTACTGTTTTGAAATAGCCAAAACCTTGAAATTTTAAAGCTATCACTCTATCTTTCTGTGACTATTCATGCGAATAACAAACATTCTTTATACAAGTCTGGTTATTTTAGGTCATCCACTCCCTTTTTTTACAAGTGACAATGTGGAAATTTGCATTCTTAAAATCTTTAGTTGATCACTTGAACTCAAATGGCAATGCAACTACGGTTCATATGATTCAGCATCTTTATTAATCATGTTAATTTCAGCATAAGGCAAGCAATGCACTTGTTCACATTTATCTGTCTGACGTCACTATCTTGATGTGACACTGGACCGGAATAGCACCTCTACATCTGAGTTTTAATATAAAATTTTGGAGCCCCTCTTTTCACCTGGTGAAGCCCTGGTCTATGGGCGAAACATGTTGGGGGAGGGTCTCCTCTCTATAAACTAACCTGCTGCTTTGTTTACTTTCAGTCTAAGTTGGTAAAGTTGTTAGAAACTTAAAGTACACTTGACTTACATTTTGACACATTTAGGTCCATATGCTCTGATTTTTCCCCATGTCTGACATTGTTAATTGGAAAGTACTCAAGTGTGGTTCCTTACTATACTCTGACTGACCTAGTTTTCCAGAAACTTTGGTAGGAAAAACCAGTCCGTGATATGATGCATATCAGATTTGTATTGGTAACAGGATTCAGGTAAACTGACCCCACAGTTGTAGTTTTGGTTGTGGGGAAATATTCGCACAACCAAAACTACAACACAACTGTGTGAAGGGAATTTTGTGGGTTGCAAGGGCATTTCCTTGTTATCATCAGCCAGCTGGAGATTGTGTGCCATTAATGTTCATCAAGCACATGCTGACAAGTTAATTTGTAAAAAAATGAGGCATGAAGGCTTTCTTGTTCTTTCACTTGACTGTAAGTTGAACATTGGCCCATCCATGTTGCACAGTGCTGCCTCAGTCGAGGCTACCAGGACCCCACCATCAGCATTGTAATGAGGGAGCACTGTACACATAACACTGCCTATTGAATGCTGGTCTTGTTTCCTTTGATGGCCTGCTTGTGACAGAGGCTGACTCTAACTAATTATTAATAACGTGTGTGCCATATGATGTGAACTTGTGACTTTTGTAGACCCTGAGACTGGACCAGAAATCCAGCACAGCACTGTCTGACTTGCACATACAGCATGTCCGTCTGTTGTGATACTTGTGAAAAGGTTTCCCAACCAAGCATCCTGAGGAGTCTGTCATGATACTTGTGAAATTTGTATCTTTTTTTTTTCCCCCACCAAACATTCTGAGGATGCATAAATCAAGTGTGTTTTTTACCTCAGCTGATATGTCAATAAAGTAAGTTTTATGTCGCAGGTCTTTCTGCAGCGGGCAGATTCACTTCAAAATTGGTGGGATGTAGGGGGTTTCTACCAAATTGTACATTTGGTCGTGCTCCAATGATTTTTAGATTTTTTGTATGATTTTTGTTTATATTTTTTTAATTGGGCAAATCTGAGAAATATTCTCTGACAAAACCACATGGTCAATTGCTTTGAAGTTGCATTGGGTAACTTCTGGGCACCTTAGAACTTATTTTGTCCAGGAAGTGCTGCTTTTTTTTTTTTTTTTTTTACCATTGGATTTTTTGTGTTTTTGCTATTTTCAGCATCTTCTTCAAAACCTTGTCTCAGATTGTGCTGAAATTGATGGAAATGTACCGTGTGGAAGGGTCAAACAAAGTTGTTCACTAGGTGGTGATGCTAATATCCCTGATTTTTAACAAAATTTTCAGTTTGGGTACTTGCTGGTTGATGCATGCATGCCTGTGGATTACTATGTAAGTCCATGGAGATTGTAATTTGGTAACTCGCATTTTTGACTTCACCAAAACTGTGATCCAGATTCACTTCAAACTGAATGGGAATGTACCTTCGGTGGGTCTGTACTGAGTTTGTTCAAATGGTCACAATCCATTGAATTTTTGGATTTTTTATGAATTGTCTTGTTCATTTTTTGGCAGAATCTTGAAAAAATCTTCTGTGAAACTGCTTGGCCAATTGCTTCGAAATTGCACAGGAACACTTGTGGGTACCCCCAGGCCAGAGATGGATTTGTTATGGGTTGACTGTCAAGGTCATCTGAGACTGAATGTTTACGCACTCAC